>JABUQX010077084.1:0-11725 GCA_015478945.1 Trachelipus rathkii
ACGAGAGTAGATAGTGGGTAGAGTATATTCTCTTATATGCTGTTAAAGTTGCATTCAATGGTAATGTGATGTAAGATGATTGTGAGTTGGTAGCTGGTAAGAAATATGTTGTTGTTCTATAGGGTTTGTTGCGCCATAAGAATTGAGATAGTTGTTTTAATGTTGTTCTTTTGTAGCTGTGGGTAGTCAGGTAATTCGGATTGAATCTTGGTGTTTGCATATGATGAGGTGCACAGTTTCTGATATTTGAGATTCAAATAGACATTTGTTTCATCATGTAATGAGTGTGAGCTTCTGTTGGTATGAAAACACTGAGATCGAGGTCCATGGCTTGAAGCATCAGTTGTATGAAAAATTTTCTGTGTTGATGAAAATTATTCCATCGATACTAATCTTAATGATTATCGTATAACTCTATACTTTTTTGGATATGTAATGCTGTTCGTAAGCCTGTTAATAAGTTATTATAAGATTTCTGTGGGGGATATTCTTTGTTCCCATGTATATAATTGAGTGAGTACGAACTGCCATTTTCATTTGCCAAGAATTTATTTGGTTGAAAAGTTTTTATAATTAAGCGATCGGTAGGCTTAGTTGTTGCTTCCAAGTGAAGGTTATTTTTTCTCGCTAAAATTACTTGTTTAGAAACTATCATCGTTAAAGAGAGGTCTTAGAGGTAAAACTAGTTTCCAGCATATAGGTGTGATCTTGTGGTCGCAAAATGATGCTAGATTTGAAATGGAGTATTGAGGTGCAAATATGTTGATTAAATGTGCTGTCATTTTCAATCACGCTTGTCTGTAATGAATATAATCAGTTTCTTGTCTATCAGCTTTAAGTGCATGTTAGTGATTTGCGTATATGTTTAGTGTTAGTTATAGTAAGTTGGTCTACGATGGATCGTATTGATATTGGTTGTTCCCCTTCCTCATTATGGTGCATTTGCAATAATGTGCGAGCTCGTTCCCATTCTATGAATGTTCAATCAGGGTTGGTGCGTGTTGGAAGCTAGCTTGGAAGATGAGATTCTCGGTTAGGGGTGATGGTGGTGGACGAGACATTTATATTTTCTTTGTATATATATGATTGCTATGTGGATGTCGGGTGTGTTGGTGTGGGTGACAGGTAACAAGTGTAAATATAGCGTTGTGAGTCTTGGAAATCTGTGATGTGTGTATGTGTTCTGTAATGTGTTCTATTAATTCTGGTGAGGATACTGTCGAGTATCGCGTTATATAAGGTGAAGCAAAGAGACGAGTCTGGGTGGATCAGAACATGGATTGAATATGGTAGGTACGTGTATTCGATGAATACTGAAAGATATTGAACTCGGGTAGTGAAAACAGTCACTTAGGTTTCGTTGATATAATAGTTTTGTATGTTAGTCATTATGAAAGGTCTTGTAAATAAGTTTGTAGGATTGGCGGAATGAAGAGACTGATTGAGCTGAAATATCCAATTATGTTTGTTTCCTAGTCTGCATTCTGTGCATTGTAGGTAATGTGTATTGGTATTCATGGAGAATTAGTCTCTGAAGTAAGAGTGCTTTTTCTGGACGCTGTTCGGTCAAGTTCGTCTGATAGTGAAAGTCGTCTTAAGGAACTGTGTGGTGAGAATGTCAATCTCAAGATTTGATAGGGCAGATCGGACAATCTTTTGCGTTGTAGAGGAGTTATAACATGTGCGATGTGATCTAGAAAATGGATTGTTAATTACAAAAGAATAGATATGAAATCTTAAACTACTGGTTAGCTTGGAATAGGTTTTGTGTGAAAACATAGTACTTAAAATTAATAAAGATATGAATTAGTAAATTATAAGATTAGGTATTTATGTGTTTAATCAGTACTGTTATAGTTCCTATACGGGTAGTTAAGATATATAGTATATATAGTATATACGGTATATATTTTATATATATATAGTATATATTAATATATATAATATATATAATATATATATATAGTTAGTTATAGTATATATTATATAGGTATTATATAGTATATATAGGTATATATATAGTATATATAATATAGTATATAATGTAATGTAATGTAATAATAATATATAGGTGTATATATATATAGGTATATATATATAAAAGATTAAAGTTTATAAGTTTTATAAAAAGAATAACAATAAACAAATTTTTATTGTAAATAATATTATTACACTATAATAATGAGTATGTACATAACAATAAAAATATCTAAACTTCTTTCTTTTTAAGGGTTCCTTTTCAGTTTCTACTTGTTAGCAAGTGAGAATGATATGTATGACTATGCTTTTTACTATATGTTGTATCACTAAATGTGAACGGTCTTCTGTATGGAGTTTTTGAATCTGACCTGTGCTTGTGGCAGGTATAGAGTCAGAGCTGTTTCTTGGAAGTAAATCTGGTGGTGTATTCCTGGGAGTTCTTGTGGTAATATGATCTGGTGGCATTTTTTCTGAGGCAGATTCTGGTGGCTGTATGATCATTCGTTTTTCGGTTGAGATTGTGTGAGGTCTCAGGTCTGACAGTGATTCTTTCAATCATAGTATATCGGATGTTTCGGTCTATATGATATCCCTTTTTTACTCTAGTTCTACGTGGTAGGTACATCTAATCCGGTTGTGATACTGGTAATAGCTATCTGGCGTTGTTACTTCATACACCGTAGAACATTTCTGTTCTTCGCGAATATTGGTTACATCTGGGTGTCATGAAGGTAAGGTGTTTTATTGATACTTTACTTGTGCTGATTCTGATGACTGAGGTTCATCATGCTTCGATGGCTACAGCTTAGGTGCTTGCTTCTTCCGACGTTAAATTGGGAACCTCCTTATAATTTTATTTGCTGTTGGGGTAGTTCTCGAGATAAATTAGTCTATTTTCAAGTTTCAATATCATATTTATGTTCATGTTATCTATACTTTTATAATTATTTTGTCATTCTTCTTAAAGTTAACATTAATTTTCTGTCTTGTGTCTGAGGGAATATATTTATCCATCTGTAAATTAAATTTTCTCATCTTTTCTCGTGTTTAGCTATTTAAAGTTTATTACTTGACTCTATAGATCTTATTGATTGACATGTGATTTAGAATTCCTTCCATAGTGCTTCAATGCGAAATGGACTGGCTCATTTATCGGAACAGTTTAGGAGATAGGTGTGTGGTGGTTTGATTCTCTGAGTGTACACCCACATCTATATTTATATAGGTCTATATTATCTCTACCTCAAGTGTTTTGTTGAGTGAGTACATTATTTAACTTTCATTTTCTATGTCACTTCTTCTGTAACTTAATTATAAATAATTCTTTATAAATTTTTTATCTTTCAATCCTCCTTTATGGTTTAGGAGTCTTTAACTTTATTAAGTGCTTCGCAGTTGGTATTGTTGAGCGGCATTACGCTTGAGTAGCAATCGAGTAGGAAAGTGGGGATCTGTTTTTAATGCTTAGATGGTTGTAGTGTGTTATTGGTTAACTGAGCTGCTTGGGCGAAGGGTAAATATATTAGGGTCCCAATCTCGCTGATTATGCGTTGAACGTAAATTCGAGAAGTGGGTTAGCGTTGTAGGTATTGGCGGTATTTGCGTAGGATTTCGGACAAGGACATTTGCTATATGGCGTGGTAGCTACTTATTTCTACTTTTATCTTAAATCTTTCTTGCATAATGACCTTCGATGAGTTTTCCACAGATTCAATGCATTTATCAGAAATTACTGGGTTCTGTATAGGTGTGGAATAACTACTATCTCTAATCAATGAAAACATTCTACTAATTTTATCACTATGCTTCTTCGATCTTAATGTTGCTAAATTCTACATATCTTGATTAATTGATTTTAAGACGAGTATATTATTATTACGTTCGATGTAGTGTGTTTAATGACATTTATATCCTATAGCATACTTTTGGAATGGTTGTGCGGCTAAGGATATGTTTTGTTATGGTTGGCGACTTTTAGGCTTAGAACAGTTTCGTTTTGAACACGTTATGAAAGCTCTTACAAAACTCTTCTACTATTTTTCTAATATTTTGAAAATGATATCTGCGTTACTTTAGTTTGGTATGCTAGAGGTTCTTTGTTCTGATTACGCACTATGATTGAATAGAGTGGGTATAGTCAATGGCTATATTAGACAAAGTTTTGGGTAAGACCATATCTTATAGATTTTCGTTTATTATTGTTTATATAAATCATATTGTTAAGAAGAATTTCAACATTTTAATTTTTACACGACTTTACAGAGAGGCTGCAAATATGGCGCATTCCCAGATTCAGCAAAATGGTTGATGTCTGCTTGAGGAATGGTTGCGGTATGTAAATGTAAATTTATCTGTGTTTTATTCTATATTTTTAATGGTAATTACTTAACTTACTTTATTGTTTGATGAATTTTATTATTGGGATTCTTATTTTAAATGAACATTTTATTTTTAAAATTATTATTATTTTTAGGCATTGATGCTCTATCATATTGAGTTTTTTTTGTCTCGTTTACTCTGCTTTGTTCTTCATTATTATTTCACTCTGTATGCAGGATATATCTGGATAAGAATCTGCAAATGAGTTTTGCGTACCTTTGTTATATTATTTCAAAGGTCGAGGATATCTGATACTTGTGATTAAAAAGACCATCTTAGTAGATGGATAGGCGTGCGGATAATTTTCTGTAGTGATAGTAGTGGTGTAGTGCTAGCGTAGGGCTAGCGCTGAATGAGTAGTTTTACTTGTTATTTTAATATCCATATATAAGTTTGTTAAAGTTTCCTTTACGCATAGAGAATATCCCCAAACATTCATTGTTCGTAGGGGCGGTAATTTCTTTTCTGGTTTTGTTGCAATGTGTCTGCTTGGCAAAGCTGAAAGGTAATGTCTTGCTCTTTATCATGTCCGTTTGTAGATGAATACTGGCACGCTAAACCATGTATGGATGACGGTCGGTCAAACAACAATTCCTTGTTGAAATTCTGGATAGTTGTACGATGATACTGCTATCATATACTCTTTCAGTTATTCAATGATATTCTTGTTCCTGCTACCAAATAAGGTTCTTGTTTTTTCTTAGTGTTTGGTAGAGGTTTAGCAGTGACTTGAAAAGGTCGGTAGAACGTTTCTGAGAAATCCAGAAGAAAGCTAAGAAAGCTGAACGTATGTCTGGCAGGCTAGTTGAGGTGTTCTCTTGGTATTTTTCGATAAAGTTTACCTTGCTCAGGGTCAACAGTGAAACTCGCTGTGGGACGCTGAAATCAATGTACCGATAGGGAGCTATGAGTAGGACGTATATTCCTTTTGAAAATTGGCGATTGTTCAATTTAGCTATTTTGAAGTGTTGATTTCCTCAGTGCTGTCGAGAACTCTCTTGGATAGCGTATTAGTAGAGTACGAGACGGTACATCTTGAGAGTATAGGTTAAGTTATTATCTCAATGTATGATAGAGCAATTCTATGCTGCAATCCCTTAATAGCCGAAACTCATCACGCAGCTGGAACACGGGCGGGGATTTGTGTTCAGAACAACATTGGCAGGACGGGTTGATAGGCATCCATCTGTGTTCTAAATGCTAGTAAGGGTCTACTCTCTCGCTCACGAATCATGATAAAAGAGCGTCGATTATGTGGAGAGTGTCGAGCGTAATATGTAGATCTTAGCTCAGTCCTAAGTGAGAGGTGGTACCGGTATCTTGTAGTATAGAGGTATCGGGATAATGAGTCAATATATATGACTAATATCATCTTAAATATCCATTAAATAAAATAGTAGACAAGATAAGAGAGGACGAAAACAAAGAAATTATTACGGTAAAAAATCAATAAGATATAGAAAAAAACAAGAAAATACTGTGAGGGAGAAAATCTGAAATCGTATCAATAGAAAGTTCTATAACTAACATAACTCTTACTGATCAGCAAGTTATTATAAGATTCACAAAAGATACTAGGTTGCTCGATAAATGTAGGAATGAAGGAAAATATATGGATTAATAAATATATAATTGTTATTGCATATAAATGATAGATTGGGGAAATAAGAACTAAAAGAATAGGAATAATAATGAAGTAAAAAAAACCAAACAACAATATAAAACAATTTTTTTCATGAGAAAATCAATAATATTAAAATTCAAAGTTACAACTCATGGCTCAAACTATCGATATGATAATAAGATAGCAGCAATGGTGTACTGTAGCTGATAATACTTCAATTTGATGTGTTAGAACATCAATGGTAAGGTATATTACAAATTTTCTTATAATAGTATTTAATGAAGTGATTAAGACTAATTCAATAACTTCTGTATAATTGACTCAAACAAATTGAAGTATTGCGTAGTGCAATGTAGAACAAATATCGTTACTAACATATCGTTTATGATAAATTAAATATCTCAGACTGGAATAAAGACATGTTGCTTATGGATAACAACCTTTACCTGTATTTATAAGGGCGAGGACTAATCCTAAAAATTAAATCAACTCATAAAATAATTATATTACTTTCCTCACATTTGATAAAGGTACTCCGTATAAAGATGGCTGCGGTGCCTCTAAAGGCATCAGTTGGTACGGTAATTTAAATAAGCCTGTAGAGAGATCACAATAGATATAGAGACATTTCTCATCTTATTTTATTCAATATGATATTATAAAATAAGAGTAAATATTTTTATGTAATTATTAAAGCTCTAAATATACAAAAACAGTTGTATCTGAATCTTCATATAAAAATTAGGTTATGCATATTTATTTCAGAGTGTTTTTTATCTAAGTCAACTTGTAGCATTAGTATGTTATTACGAACATCTTTATCTTTAATTCTTCTGATAGCCGATGACATAGAGTTGCTTCATGTCAGGTTGATACTCGAGAGTTTTGGGGTAACAGGTCACTTCTGTTTGATGGTTTTAGGGGAGTTGTACGTCGGAAATTACTGTTTTCTTTCAATCGTGAAAATGAGGAACTTTTATTTATTGGGGAATCATACTCTATGTATTTCTGTATTATTTCGATTTCAATAGACTGAATGGTGTTGGGATTTGATGGATGGGGGAGTGTCAGTGATATGAATTTTTTACTGGTTTCAACTGAAAATGACATATAAAACTTATTTTTTTTAAGATATTGTATTCAAGTAATTTTTTAAATATGCAATATTAACTGTGGGTCAAGAAAGATATAGATATTTGCCTTGAAATTTTATAAAAACTAAAATTGGGGTACAGCAAATAATATTTGAATTACAATAATTTAAAAAGAAAATTTCAAAGGTCATCAATTCAATCTTGTCTGGACAAACCAAGTCCACTGGGCTTTTCAATCTGAATAAAACTTTGTACGAATCTTCTCCTATATGTTTATATAAATGTCTTGGAAATTTTTAACTCAATAGACTTAATCTGTTTTTTTAGCGAATTTTTTGGTACAGCTTGAATATTGGAAAAAAAGTTAAATGTTTTTAGAAACGAAAAAAGATTTTTGAATGTATTTTTTTCTTGTTTTTTCCGGCAGAAAGTAATATATTATTATGTACTCTGACCTCACCGAAATTTTTTGCACCGCACCGCATTCCTATATTGCATCGTTCCGGAACATTGAAATTATGCGACGCACCGCACCGCACGTAAATGAACGCACTATGCACCACTCCGATAAATCGAATAACCCTAATATGAAGTCTTGTTAATCTGTAATAAAGGTTGAAACTTTTTATTACAGAGAAATGTTGGTCAGATGAAATATATCGGTTTCAATGTCGATTATATCGATACTTTTTAATCGATACTTTTTAATCGATTTACGGTATTTTCATTAATTCCGAGACTTTGAAACTATTCCTGATGCCGGCTTTTGATAACAGGCAAATGAAGTTGGTTTGGGAGGGTGTGCCTTTAAAAACTATTTAAATAATAATAATAATAATAATAATAATAATAATAATAATAATAATAATAATAATAATAATAATAATAATAATAATAATAACAATAATAATAATGAAAATAATAATAATGAAAATAGTAATAATGAAAATAGTAATAATGAAAATATTAATAATGAAAATATTAATAATGAAATTAATAATGAAATTAATAATGAAAATAATAATGAAAATAATAATAATAATAATAATAATAATAATAATAATAATAATAATAATAATAATAATAATAATAATCACACACACACACACACACACACACACACATAATAATAATGAAAATAATAAAAATTTAAAAATTGTAATAATGAAAATAGTAATAATGAAAATATTAATAATGAAAAATATTCATAATAAAACCAATATTGAAATTAATAATGAAAATAATAATGAAATAATAATAATAATAATAATAATAATAATAATAATAATAATAATAATAATAATAATAATAATAATAATAATAATAATAATAATAATAATAATAATCATAATAATGAAAAAAATGAAAATTATAATAATTTCAATTAATTAATTAATTAATTTAATTAATTAATAAATTGTAGAAACTCGAAATGGTCCGTTTCTTAATTTACGCTTAAAAAAGTAGGGCTGAAAAAACTAATAAAATAAATTACAACAAATGTTAAATTATTAAAACATCAAATATAAATACTTGAAATTAGATCTTACATCAATGTCAGCAATATATATATATATATATATATATATATATATACAAATATACATATATATATATATATATATATATATATATATATATATATATGATATATATATATATATATATATATATATATATATATATATATATATATATATAAATATAACAACAACAAACAACAACAACAGAGGAAAGAGAGAGAGAGAGAGAGAGAGAGAGAGAGAGAGAGAGAGAGAGGAGAGAGAGAGAGAGAACAACAACAACAGAGGAAAGAGAGAGAGAGAGAGAGAGAGAGAGAGAGAGAGAGAGAGAGAGAGAGAGAGAGAGAGAGAGAGAGAGAGAGAGAGAGAGAGAGAGAGAGAGAGAGAGAGAGAGAGAGAGAGAGAGAGAGAGAGAGAGAGAGAGAGAGAGAGAGAGAGAGAGAGAGAGAGAGAGAGAGAGAGAGAGAGAGAGAGAGAGAGAGAGAGAGAGAGAGAGAGAGCATATATTTGTTTTTCTTATTCAATTCTTCAATGTCACCTTTAGAGCTAAAATTTGTCAAGTGTCCAGCAGGCGTTTTAAATTTGCTTAAGAAGTTTATATTTGTTTTCAATTAATTTTTTTTTTTTTACTCTTAATAATGTTATTTAAATTCTCCGTATTTTCAATCCACATTCTTTGATTTTTCAAACTCGGAGCTTCCGTTGTTAGGAAATGTTTGTGTAGATGTTCTGCATAGTATCGAAAATAAATTACGTTGAATGTCTGACCATAAATGCGGATGCGTATGAGGATTTCATAGTAATATTTTGCGGATGTGATTTTAATCACTCCATAGAAATTTTGCGTGATCCACATCTAAGTTTCCTTCAATTTCATTCTTTAATATTTTTCCTGTAATCAGTGGCAGTTCGAGTGACTGTTGGTTGAGGGGGAAATTGTGGCTGGTAAATTATGTAATATATATATATATATATATATATATATATATATATATATATATATATATATATATATATATATATATATATATATATATATATATATATATATATATATATATATATATATATATATATATATATATATATATATATATATATATATGCACACTTTGATCTCTAAACAGAGTTTGTCTGATTCGTCTTCCTACACAATCTCATCCCCTTCACATTTGATTGCTATGCCAATTCTTCGACTCATTTTACAGGTAAAATGTGAAACACTTCTTTTTTTTTTTAATTCCCTTCTCTTTTTCACTCTCAAACGCCATGAATTTGGGCATATCAACCTTTGATATGGATCATGTTTTGTTTTTCCCCTTTATGTATTGCAGGTGTTGGGAGGGATCTCTCCTCCTTTTCCATCAATGATCTATATTTTTATATATATATATATATATATATATATATTATTATGTTTTTTATATATATATATATATATATATATATATATATATATATATATATATATATATATATATATATATATATATATATATATATATTGAAAATTATCCTAAACTGTTTTTTGAGAAAAGTAAAAAAATGTACCTATAAAATTAAATTGTTGTTTACTTAATATAACTATATTGACTCAAAAGCTTATAAAAAGCATTAATATAAATGACGTAAATACAACATAATAAAAAGATAAAATATTGATTTTAAGGCTAAAAAAAAAAAATAGTTTTAAATTATTTTTTTTAAATGTTTTTTTATCATATATATATATATATATATATATATATATATATATATATATATATATATATATATATATATATATATATATATATATATTTATTTTTTTTTTATTTATATATATATTATATATATATATATATATATATATATATATATATATATATATATTACTGTTTGTGTTTTTTTTTTTGAAATCGGAGAAACCGCAGTTCCCATAGTAATTACCAGTAAGCAACTCTTGGCTTGGCTTTTCCCATTTTACGCTGATCCTCGGGGAGGATCGACAAACACTCTAGAATCTGGATACGAATTTCATTCCGTTTTTTTTTTTTTTTTTTTTTTTATCTCTACCAGATCTGTATATGAACTTAATTTAATAATAAATCTTAGCTTTTAGGTTCTTAATGTATATATATATATATATATATATATATATATATAGAAGATATAGTTATAGTTGGAAATATATATATATATATATATATATATATATATATATATATATATTTATATATATATATAAGTTTTATTTATATATAAAAAATATATATATATATATATATATATATATATATATATATATATTATTTATGTTTATATATACATAGACATATATTATTATTTCATATATATATATATATATTATGATTATTCGTTATTACGTGAAATTATTCAGAAGCATATTTTATTGAACATCTTTTTAGTATTATATATATATATATATATA
This sequence comes from Trachelipus rathkii, assembly GCA_015478945.1. NCBI lineage: Eukaryota > Metazoa > Arthropoda > Malacostraca > Isopoda > Trachelipodidae > Trachelipus > Trachelipus rathkii. The sequence goes on from JABUQX010077084.1 coordinate 11,032, forward strand.
TATATATTATTATTATTTATATTATTATTAATATATATATATATATATATATATATATATATATATTATTGTTATTATATATTATTATTATATTATTATTATTATTATATATTGTTACATATATTAAATTGCGCTGCATTTCCTTTGGGTGGGTAAGCTGCATATATTAGTGATTAAGATGTCATTTTTCCGTGACGTGACGTTTGATTTAATAACCAATATATATATATATATATATTATATTATATATATATATATATATACATATATATATATATATATTATATATAGATATATATATATATATATTATATATATATATAGATATATATATATATATATATATATATATATATATATATATATATATATATATATATATATATATACTATATATATATATATATATATATATAGGCTATTTATAAGTGGTTGACTCCAGGAGCAAAAATCAATAATTAATGTATCGTTATTTTAATAATTTTAGGGTAAATACATTAAATTTTTGGGTAACCTAACCTAACCCAACTTAACCTAACCTAACCTAACCAAACTTAACTCAAATTAAACCCAACTTCAATATTAATGGAGTCAAATGTTATCCATACTGAAAGGGAAAACCCGAAAACGCGAAAGCGCGTTTCACGATAAAGCGAAAACGAGCAACACCCAATTAAACTGAACGAAGCACATC
>JABUQX010077085.1:5000-12500 GCA_015478945.1 Trachelipus rathkii
GATTCATCTTTGATGACTCATCTTTTGTCTACCTCTAGATCATAAGCTACCCAACAGGGCTCAGCGTGAGCCCTTCGCGCAAAGACAGCCAATCCCCGCACCCCGCAGGTGCGACCCGCCGCGTCCCGCCCGCCGGTGCGCCCGCAGGCGCAATATTTCCGCGTACCCGTTCGCCGCGAGCCGCTCCGCAGGCCAATATTCCGCGTAACCGCCGCTGTGACGTGCGCCCGCAGACGGCAAAATCCCGCGTGAACGAAAAATATATATAATAATGAGTCATTCATTTTTATTTCATACTTAAACTTTTCAAAGAATTTCTTTCAAAAATATACTATGAGTCATTCATTTAACTTCATATGTTACGAAAATTTTATTTAAAAACATTATTTACTTTACATTACCTTAAAGCAGTTAAGCAGTAAAACAATAGAGGTGTTATTACCTAACACCCTTAGGGGATTAGTATGCCTTTTTACTGCTTTACTGCTTTAACTCTTGCTTTATCCTGCTTTAACTCATGTTTTACTGCTTTAACTTTCTGCTTTACTGCTCTTTCTGCTTTACTGCTTTAACTTTCTGCTTTACTGCTTTAACTCTTGTTTTACTGCTTTACTTTACTGCTTTTACTTTCTGCTTTACTGCTTTTAAACTCTTTTGCTTTAACACCTTTTACTTTTCTGCTTTACTGTTTTAACTTCTGCTTTTACTGCTTTAACTTTCTGCTTTACGGTTTTAACTCACATACATACATACCTTAAAAGAGTAAAGCAGTAAAACATAGAGTTAGTTACCTAACACCTATGGGATTAGTACGCTTTTGTTTTTACTGCTTTACTGCTTTTAACTCTGCTTTACTGCTTTAACTTGCTGCTTTACTGTTTTACTCATATATTTATTAACATATGTTTTCTTTTATATTTTTTATTTTTGTTTTATTACTTTTATTTATATTATTATTTTATTTTGTGTTTAATACTTTTGGTAATTTTAATTTGAACAAGTAAGAATAAAAACAAACAGAGTTTCTTTATATAAACATTTTATTTTAATAAAATTGTGCGAAATTTATTAAAACCTTTTATATATACGAGTTTTAAGGAAGTTAAATGCGTTTTTTTCATTTTAAAGCATTTATTACATAATTAAAAACTATAAAATCATTGACATACAAATTTTTAGCATAAAATATATTTACAAGTTTATTAGAAAAATAGATTATTGAAAAAACACATAATAAAATAAATACAATAGACTCCACATAAATTGGAATATAAGGGCAACAGGGTAAGACATAGTTTTTACCCAACCTTACATTATTATATTTTAAAAATAAGGTGATATAATGATCATTCAATATAAATTTTAAGTTCAAAGAATCAATTATGTGAACAGCATCGTTTTTGTCTCTATAAACGGAAATCCAATGTCCTGTTGAGGTGATGTGACGAGGCAATGTATTGAATATGAGGCAGGTATCCTTCTCCAACTTTACAGAGTTTATTTCGTTAATAGCAAACACTCCTAAAAAGCGAGGTTCATTTTTAAACACCGATTTTATTTCCGCTTCATTCATCTTTAATAATTCAAAAGTACGTTGCGTACTCTGTCAATTTCAATGAGTTGAGGATGCTCAAGATAGACCACTACAGTGATGGGTGATTGTAGAATCGATCCAAAAGAGAGATTTAGTCCTAGGGTGCCCTTTCTCAAAATGTTTAAATGATAGGCGTTACAAGCTGAAAGGTCTGCAGTAAGATCATAGGCGTATAAATTACTATTCTTTGCGTATTCTTCAAGATTTAAACCTGTCCCGCTATCATTACATGATACAGTATTGGCTATTAAGTCGTAAAAAGGTCGAGTACAGAGAGATAGGTCTCCGTTGTATAACATTTCATAATCACGTCCGTGAGGCAGTCCATTCACATGTAAACTGATACCCCTAAGTCCGAAAGGTGTGAATTTATAGGGCGACTTTTTATAATTCCCGGAGTAGGCTTCATGCTCCACAATCCCTATTATTACTTTCTGTGGTAAATTACCGTTCACAATGTTAGGGATATTGATACTCGATAATCCTTGAGTGAAATTAAATATCTTGGTTTCAACTCTCTTAATAGGGTACTTTGCTGTAGTATTCAAAAGCGAATTTTCAATTTCCAAATGACGCTGTGGTGATAATTTCACTTTTCTGACATAGAGATAAGCCTCCAACAGTTTGAAAACCGGTTCTGGACATACAGCTGTAGCAGTAGGTTTACTTTTTATTTTAAGATAAAATGATTCTAGTATCTACAGATGGTAGAATGAGTCGTTCTTGAGAGAAGATATCGCTGGTAGAATGAGTCGTTCTTGAGAGAAGATATCGCCATTTAATCGACCGTAAAATTCATAAGTATTATTTATGACTCTAGCTGCTTTATCTATATGTGCAGCTTCATCTTTGAAACTATAAAAACCACATGATTTGAGATGAGACTGTTTAGCATCGTCTGAATAATTTAACAAATGCTCTATATAGCTTCTATAAGGATAATTAGCCGCTGCCGCCCCTAGTGAAGTTCCGTTAAGATAGACTTCAAGCTGTGTGAAACATGTATACAGGAAATTTGATTCTGAATATACTATATGGTCATCACCCGTAGGAAGATCTGTACCATCAGGTTTTGTGAATTTCGTTTTTACATATAAAAACACATTAGAGGGGTCTAGGTATTGATCAGAAGTGCCTGGAATATTGAACTCTAGAGGAACATCTGTATTGGTAATTGAATGCAGAGGATTAATACTGATAAAGTTGGACTCGCTAACGCTAATCTGGGTAGGGTTCATTGAGAAGAGATCCAATTCACTCTTACAGCAATCAGGACTAGAAGGATGAAGGAAATGCATCTTGCATGTGCGAGCGCTGACCGTATAATGAACATTTTCATGAAAAACCTTACTTAATACAGTAATAAAGTTATCAGTTAGTAATTAAATACAAATACATCAAACATTTTCTTTTAGGTTTTTTCCGTTTAGTCTTTTTCTTTATGACAATCTTCTTGTCCCTCGACCTGTCTGACATTTTAGGTCTTATTTTACGCTTAACATCATCCAACATCTCATCTGAAATCGGCTATACGTCTTTTTAATGCTGTACGGGATTATTTCCTTGCAGCATATCTGGAAATAGTATGCAAACCTCTGTTCTTTATAGCTTTTTCCTATATATTCCCCGCCCTTTCCGAGTAAAGGCCTTGCACTTCTCCATGCTTGGCAAAAAAATCCACCAAGGCCATACCCCCTCTGCATTTTTGTTCCCCTGAATACCCTTTTCGTCCATTATTACAGGAGTATCTTTCTTATACTATCTTTACACTGTTAGAGTATGTTAATGAATGAAAAATATACTTGCCTCCACCTCTTATATATTCCATTATCCTGTAATTACTGCATCTGTTTCTTTCTAATATGGACTTTACACAACAATGTCCTGTATGTGAATGGGAAAGGATTCCTTCTACACTTTTATATTGCACGCGCTACAGAGTCAAAATTTGATCTTTTCAGAGGTAGATATAATGAACATTAGGGAATGTTATAGCTTTACTCTCTTTGGGAAAATATACTACTCTTAATAAAGAAGCTTTAGTATTACCTACATATTGATGATCAATTATATTTGTATATACATAAGCCATACCTGGATGATTGAGCATCTCGGATGGGGTACATGTATAATGCAGTACTCGATCTGCTTCATCTTTTTGTTCATGTGGAGTCATGCGATTATTCTCCACAGATAGTATAACCCTCTTCAACATAGTAGGGATATCATGAAGTATATCCAACTCAGCATCACGTCTACGAATATGTTTACGTTGCCATGGTGATCGTTCGAGAAAAAACATGTCCCGGTCTCGTAGGTTTACATTTACTTTTGAACTTAAAGATATTATTACTTTATCTTCATAGGTACGCATTTCAGTTTTGTATACCAAGTCCTTACACATAATACTCATATCAAATGTAGAACGTTTAAATGACTAAAAATAGCAGGCACCGATTTAAATAAGACCGTCGCAGAAAACCAAATTCTTTCAATGAAGTATTCTGTGCTAGCAAATGTGCGCTATTCTCTTTTTGCGAGCCAACATATAGCTGCACTTCTATATTCACAGTATACAATCACGAGTACACATAATAATCACACCCTTGTAATATAGTTTTCAACACATTCTACACTTCTGTACACCCCCATCCAGAATAGATTGGGAGGTAAATTTTCTATAAATATAAAAATATAAGCGAATTGTCTCTCGCGTTTATATTTTATCAGATTTCACAATACTTATCTTCGGTTATGAGCCTCTCTTTCTCAAAGTTGTATAGTAGATTACCTGTCGACACCTCTAAGAGAGTTAAGACAAATTACGATGAGAGCAGTGATATCAAATTATCAAAGCATGGATAATAAAAATCGCAAAGAGTAAAGGAAACATGAACAAAAATTAGACAGACCTCTTTATATATATAATATTGTTTATTGACATGTGCTCCATCACCTCACTAACAAACTCGGTTAATGGTTAATAAGTAAATATATATGTAGCACTGAATTAATAGATATGTCTATAGAGCGTGTTCAACTTATGCTGGTGTATTTGTGATATAAGAATTGCGTGACTTCATATAAGTAACATTACATATTCGGCATGATGAATTATCCCCGCCATTTCACATAAAGTAACTTGTCTTAGTTTTTTCCCTAATTTAACCCTCTCGAGCTAAGTTAAATTTTTTCTCAATTATATATTAATTTCATTGAGTTACTAGTGAGATTGAACCTTTATCATTTTTGTTTTCCTGTGATTTTATAAATACCGAGTCCTTTTATATTTTTTCACCCATTGAAATTACTTCCAGTAATTAAATATAAACTTATAAATCATATCACGATACTGGAATGGTTGGATATTTGAGTGGACTTTTATTATAAATACATATCACGTTATGATCCTAATCGGATAATACATATCCTTTTTCTATAACACTTTCTTCTGTTCGAGAAAAATCCAATAGATTTAATCTAGTTTACCTTTTATTATCCCTATTAATATCTTATATATTTTGTATTTCTTTTTCTTATACCCATTATATAGTGCCTAATTATGATCTCCATCTAGTTTTATTGATACATCTTCTAAAGGAGTTGACTTATTATAGTTCATATGAGTAAAGACCTGTTATAAGAATTATAAGCAGTAATCGTATTCCTAAGTATAATCTAAATATATTTTAAAGTAAGTATTATTACATTTAAGTGTAAAATAATCTTATGGCATGCTCTTATAATATGTTACATTGGGAGTACATATTCAAATCTACATAGAGCTGCCGTGCACCTTGTATATACGTGTACCATCGATATGCAAATGATGTATTTATAATGCTAGTAAGGACCTCTTTAAACATGGTAGTTCTCCCATCTTGTACTCGATAGCATCCAGCCCTTATTAGCGCGAATTCTCATGCGCTCTTTAAATCTTTCTAGCACCTCATTGAGTGCCAATATCCTGAATACTGTCACTTTTTCCAAATATTTTAATGGACTTAAAGTGATTCTTCCGTCATACCCGTCAGAAAGATATCCTCAGGCTTTTCAAATGTTATGAGATATGTCAATTTCCATCACTTCTGAGTGTCACGGGCCCACTGCGTAGCTGCATCCTGTATCTCCTTTACTTCTATCTTTTCAACTCTGAACTCATAGAGTGACCTCTATGTTGTCAATACGTGTCCTATTCTCGTATAATCATAGATATATCGATCGTGAGTATTTCGCAGGTTCGATGATTCTCAGGATATTTTGCAGAATTGTGTATATTTGTAAGTGTGTTGTATATATCTCTCTTACATCGATGAATGGACGGTGACTTTTTCATAGTGTTATAAAGATTATCTATTTAAATTATTTATTTGCACGTCAATTTATTATGATCAATTGTAGCAACTACCTGTATTATTAATATTATGATTAATGTCTTATTCTGATATCAAAAGTGTTCAGCTTTACTAGAAGTACTTGCTGAGCTATAGTTGTACAACAGGAACGTGTATTATTATATTATTTAATAATTAATATATATATATTTTTCATTTCTCATAGTAAGTAAATATTATTAGTTATATCCTAGCTGAGTAAGTTTATTTATATTAAGTCAAGAAGTCTTTTGCGTTCGTGAGGATTATTAATAAAGCTCTATATAGGTTCATTATTTTATCTATATTAAGCGAAATTCATAACCGTGATCGCTCCTTCACTCATTTAATGTAAAGAATATGATATAGAGATTAAACTCTAAGATTCTCTATCATCACATAGTACGGTGAATGCTTCTCTCGACTGCCTTTCATTATACTAGTTATGTGTATAAAGACCAATTACTCATATAAATATAATTTATTAAAATTTATTATATGTCATTACTATTATTCTTTGATTGTCATACAAATTCAATCACATTTCGTTATTATTTTACTCTATTATTCAATAGGACTTAGTTTTATACAGTTATCTATTTATTATATATCTAGATATTATAATATAATAACTTTGATGCAAACTGTTTATATTATTATTATTAATATAATTAAAAATAATAAAGAAATTATTAATAATATTATATTATATGTATATATATATATTACAATATTAGAACAATCACTCATAATAATATGGAGAGCAGAATAAGAGCTATAGATATGTATGATTATGTAAGTGTCTTAGTATATATTCTCTACATTAACTATACACACTCAAACCTTTACACACAGAGAAATATCTAAGGAAGTCGATCTAGCACAAGTTTCCAACATAATCCCAGTATTAAAAGTTAACAGAACTTAAAAACAAACAATGAAATAGAGATGACCACACGTGAGAGAAGTTCGTTTCTTTAATTTGAGCTGATAATTATTATAAAACACAGCTTACACCAAAATCTGTCACGCGTAGACGAATTATCTTCACAACTATGATCATACCTCAAGTAATCTCATGTTCGATAAGATGTCAACAGTATTTAATATATCTCTCTAGCGTGGACACAGAATGTATGGCTACGTATAAGTAAATGAATATACTGCGTTTTCCATTATTCTCTATATAATCTATATTACATCACACAGTTCGCAAGTGTCAATCATAGTACCTTAGCAGGGACTAAATAATAAACTAATTTAAATCAACGGTATGTTATATATTAATATATATATATTAATAATATACTATATATATATAATAATTAATATATTATTATTATATATATATATATTATATATAATATATTATATATATATATATTATTATATATATTATAATATTAATAAATATTTATATATATATTATATATTATATATATAAATTTATTATAATATACATATTATATATACATTATATATATTATATTGTATATATATATATATTATAATATATATTATAATATTTTAAAC
>JABUQX010077085.1:22500-26662 GCA_015478945.1 Trachelipus rathkii
TTATATATTTATATATATATGTATATATAGTTATATATATATTATATATATATATATATTTTATATTATATCTTATATATACTACTATAAATATATATATATATGTAGTATTATTATAAAATATATAATATTATATATATATATATATAATATATATATATATATATATATATATATATGTATTGTGTGTGTGTGTGTGTATTCAAAAAAGTGAGTATTTATTTTCGAAAAGCAATTAAATCTAGAAAAATTAAAAAAATTTTACAATTATTTTTAAAAAAAGATATTTAAGCTTACCTTTACAATTTTATTTAAAAGAAAAAATATATATATTATATATAAGTTATAGAGTATAGTATAGTAGTATATATATATAGGGGTATAATATATATATATAATATTATATATATAATATATATATATATGTACAAACTTTAATATATATGATTAAGAAAAATAAGTTTATGATAGATCTTTACCTCCCGGTACACACATATTATATGTATATATATAGTATATTTATATAGTATTATATATATACACTCATATAAATATATATATAGGATATATAATTAAATATAAATATATATATAATTATATATATATAAATATATATATACTATATATATATATATAATATAAGATATAGTATATATATACTACTAATATAATATACAGCTAATCACTCTATTATTTCATATGTAACTATATATGTTAGAATATTCTAATACCATATTTATTTATATATATATATATATAGTAACTAATATATATATATAATAAAATAATATATATAATTATATATATATAACCCTATATATATATTATATATATATATATATATATTATAATCTATACTTATATAATATATACTATATCATATATATATATATATATATTATATTAAATATATATATATATATATTACATATATGTATATGTATATAAGATATATATATATATTATGTAATAATATATATATATATAAATATATATATATATATATTATATATAATTTATATAATTATTTAGGGATGTATCGATACAGAAAAGATGGCCGATTAAGAAGTATCGGCTAAGTATCGGCCATTTTACCCGATACCGATACCGATATCCAATCTTTAATAATATATATAAAGTACATACAGTAAATAAGATAGAACATTTGTGCTCTGCTAGGCTACTCAAGATTGCATTCCCTGTAAAACAATACTAGTCATTTATATTTCATATTTGGTTGTGCCCCAAGTATATTTATTTTATAAATTAAAATAGTTCCTTTAAGGAATAATAATTGCAAATATAATCATTAATAACTTTTTATGTTTGTGTTTTTTAAAAAAATATTCCATTTCCATTTTCAGTAAGTATTAACAAAGTTTATCAAAACCATAAAAACGTTTTATTATGAATTAAATTTAACAAGAAAGATTCTTTTAATTAGCTCAATATAAAAGAATAAAAAATAATGAAAGAAAGAGACTCAATTAATCAGCCGAAAAGTTAAAATGAAAAAACGCTATTAAACATAACATAATAAAATACTCCTTTAGATAGATATCTTCAATACTCAAATTCAAAAATTCACAAATTGGGATGCTAAAACATTAAGCTTTCACTAGTATCTGGCGAGAGACTGTTTCTTTTTGGGGTGTTATACATTCTTTCTAACTTACACTAAAAATACGAAATCTCTATCGACTGATGAGGAGGTTGCGATATTATTTGCCTTGCAAGCACTGGATAATATAAGAAAACATTGACATTTTCATGCCACGAACCGTGCAATGAAAGGTTCTCTTCTGTAGGCAGCATCTCAATGTTTTCGTAGAGCCCATCTCCTCTTTCACAGACTACAAATTTGAATTATCTTGCTCCTTGATGACTGTCTGTCTCTTAAGTTTTTACGATGAGGTTCCTGGTGTGATTCCTTGAGGTGAAATGAGATGTCAATGCAATTTCGGCATGAACTTATCAAAGTCTAAATATCCCAAATCTTCATCTCAGTAGGTTTATTTGCTGAAAAGCCACCATTCGTCACTATCAGGCTGTTGCCAGGGGTTGCAGATAAGGCGGTTTCCACATGGAAGTGGTCTCTTTTTTTTTTTTTTTTTTTTTTTTGTAAAACGAGCATTTTTCTCGTTGTATCCTTTTTTTAATGCATTCTAGAAGTGGTTCACCGTCGAGTGCCATTCTTGTGAAGTTTCAGCTAGCCTAAGGAATTCCTTATTAGAACATTTCTTACTTTATTTATTTTTTCTTTACAGTTGTCCACCGCCGCTTTCAACGGCAGGAACCCATAATTTCAAGGAGTGGGTGTTGAAGCGCCTCAAAAATCAATCTAACGCAAATTACGCGGATGAGCACAGACGCAGGCTTTAAAGTGAGAAATCTAAATTGAGTAGGTAAACACGATTCATGGAAGAGAATTCACAAGATACAGAGGTGGCAGGAAGAATGAAACCCGCAGCGAACCAGTCTTGAGTTACTAAATCAACACAAATCTCATGTGCCGAGCAATGCACCCCTTGTGCTACGAGGGCGTCCTAAAGGTGGTGGTAGGCGAGTGGATAGTTCCCTCGAGCACTTGCATCTACAGTACCCATAGAAAAGGGATAAAGCACCATCATCATCGGCTCGCAAAGATAGAGGGTCAGAAGTGAACTAAGAAAGTACAGGAACAGTTTTAATACAGTCTTTTAGCCTTGACTCGACCCTATCCAAAAGCCGGGTGAAGACCTGAGCCCCCCCAAGATATGAGAGCAGTACTCCATACAAGGGCGGATGAGACCCTTGTTAAGATGGAGTACCTGAGAAGAGGAAAAAAGTCTCGCACTCCTAAACATGAACTACCAGTTTCTTTGAAAGGCCGCCCTAGGCACATCCCACTGTTGATTTGAGGTTGTTCAAAAACATTTTTTTTGTTTTATGTTAAGGCCAAAGAATGTCTTTATATTGTCAACAGGAGAGACGAGAGAACCGTCGAAAGAGCTAGGAAAGGTTAAGTGCCTTAGAGAGAGAGATTTGTAGAAGTTTGGGTTTTTTAAAGAATTAAATTTCACAAGCTTGAGAACGACCAAAACCCTTGAAATTCTTATCTCAGATAGCGAGAAATAGAATCGGGAAAGATTGAAGACGAGAGGCAATCTAGAAGTAAAAGAGGGAGCAGAATTAATATGAGTTGGAAGAATGAAGGTCAAGTCATCGACATAATGAAGTGGATATGAGTTTAAGATGTGCCGGTGAAGAAGATCATTGATGAAAAGCAGGAATAAAGTAGGAGATAACCTGAACCTTGAGGAACACCAGTTTTGCGAGAAAAAGAAGAAAGTCGCCCCGATCAAACAATCAGCCGATATTGGCGATTTGAAAGAACAGCTAGACATAAGTAAGCAAAGACGCAGAAGCACCAAAGAGAGGGAACTTGAGGATAGCAGTGACGGCGTGACATACCCGGTCAATTGCTTTGGATATGTCAAGCGCCACCACACAAGTCTTTCCCGTAGTTCCTAAAGGGCGGAGAAAAACCATATCAAATCTGTTTAAATTGAAAGCTATATCGCCACGTTAGATCTCGAGCAAACCGAAACGTACTGGTAATAAGAGAGAGGTAATGAGACCCCAACTGATGTTGGATATGAGAGTTGAGTAGAAATTCCAAGATCTTAGAAAGAACAAAGTAAGAACTATAGGGCGATAGTTAGAAGATCAGAGCAGCATCATTTTTCTTCGGAATAGGTGGACATATACCGCGCCTTTCCAACACTTGAAGGGAAAGCCTCACTAGTATTGAAGGCATAGAGAATATAGTTGAACCAAGGGAGGGGGGGTCAGCACGAAAGCACACTTCCTCAAAATATGGATGATGAATGTCATCCTGACCACACCACTTCCTAACGTTCATCAGATTTCTGGAGCTCAATATCGATCAAATGAAATGAACAGGTAACCACGGCATAGGACACCTGAGAGGAGAAAGGAGAAGGAATGAGGAATACCAGAATCGTCCAGGTTTGAATTAGAGGAAAATAGGCCAAACGAGATGATTGGCCTTTTCAGTTGGAGTATTAACAACAGAATCATTCAGAGCGAATAACGCAGGAGGAAAGGTATGACTTACAGAAGTTTTGTTTAGAGATGTTTTTTGGCAAGAGACCAGAAG
>JABUQX010077086.1:2500-10000 GCA_015478945.1 Trachelipus rathkii
ATTACTTCTTTTATTTTCGATTATTAATATAATTTATGGGAGTAACTTTTTATTTTAAAAAAACTCCACCACGGACCCGCGAGCATAGCGAACGGGCACCTCGCTTTTAGGCAGGGGACGTGGGGGATGACATAGAGGAGTCCGCAAGGCCCCACCTTGGATCAAAAAAATAAAATAATATAAAATATTAAATAATCAATTTATTATTATCATGGCGTCTCTACAAACTTTACGTACATTCATCAAACACTTTTTAACCGTTGAAATAAATAGACCTAGCTTATTCATTTTTATAAGACTCCATAGGTGTGAAGCACAAAAAATATTAGCAATTTATTTTCACTTTCTGTTAATGATTAAGTTAAATTACATTTGAAAATCCAGTATTTACTAATGTATTTACCCTAAAAATCATAGAAATTATTTTAGATTTTTCATTGATCTTCGTTCCTGGAGTCAACATCTTTATAAATATAGCATATAACCTATATATATATAATATATAATATATATATAATATAATATATTATATATATATATAAGCGTTTATGTGTATATATATATATTATTATTATATATAATATATTATATATATATATTTATATATATAATATTATATATATATATATTATATATATATATACGTATATATATATATATATATATATATAGTATATATATTATATATATATAATATATATATATATATATAGCCTATATATATATATAAATATATATATATATATATATATATTATATATTTATATATATATATATATATATATATATATATATATATATATAATTATTTATTATTACAATTAATGATCTGAATGGCATTCTGATTGGTTAAACCAATAGATCAGTTATGAAAATATTAGAAAGAATGCCAACAAATTAATTCGTTTTTTAATATTGCACAGCTAAGTCTGCAAAGTTAAGAATTTGAGAATCGTTTTAAAGATTTTTAATGGGCAAAAAAAATTCGGAATTTTGTTTTGAAATATTATTGCATTAACTTTTCAATTATCTTGAAGATTCTAATCGAGGAATAAAAAGTTCTGAACTAAAATTTTTGAAAGGTTTAATTAAACAGGTAACTGCATTGAAAAAAGAAATAAATTAAAAAGATAAAAGCTTATAAAGACTAGAAAATTTTAAATATTTTATTTATTCATATAAATAGTTACAAAAATTATAGATAGATAGATAGATAGATAGATAGATAGATAGATAGATATGATTAGATTAGATAGATAGATAGATAGATAGATAGATAGATAGATAGATAGATAGATAGATAGATAGATAAGATAGATAGAGAACATTTGAAAAAATTCTAAAACCCTGACTACATTAATAAATAGAAAGAGGAAGATTGTTGTTTTAATTTTATTTTTGTAATTAAAAGCTCATATATATATATATATATATATATATATATATATATATATTATATATAGATTTATATATATTTATATATATAATATATATATATAATATATATTATATTATTATATAGTGATTGATATTCAAAATTATGGTAAAACTTTTAGTAACAATTGATAAGAAATGCAAAAATAAAGTTGTAAAAGTTCCTATAAAGGTATGACGCAATGTGCTTAGTTTTCCGTCTGGCTGTCTGTATGTGTTTTTTTACTAAATATTTTATATCTACGAAACCAAGTAGGTTACAAACCCTATATTTGGGATGAGTACTGTTGTGTGTAGTGCTAATGACGACAAAAAAAAGTATCAAATTTACTATAAATTTAAAAATGGCGACATTCCATGAAAGCGGATGACTTAGGTTAAAATGTTAAGGAACCAAAAAACACCTACTGTTGTACGCAGAATCAAATGGTATAACATTTAATAAATTATGACTATTAATAAGGGAGAATGTAAATTTTAGTAATTGGAAACATCTCATTTAAATAATAACAACTCTTCCATAAACAGCTACTCCTTCCATTAAACATTTCAGCACATTGTTGACCAAAACAACCAACTACTGTATACAATAAATGCACTGTCTGTTTGTGTTACGCATTACAATGTAACTCATTGACTGTGTGTGTCTCTTACGTGTTTCTTCCCTCCCCTTTTTTAAACGGTTGGGTTTCTTTCGTTATTGAATATGGAACGTAATTACCACGTGTATTCATACTCTGAACTAGCTGACATGTATCTAATGTATGGGATGGCACGCTGCAATAGTTCTGCAGCAAGACGTTTGTACCAAGAGAAATATCCCAACCGAATTTGTCCAAGCGCAAGGTTTTTTGCCACTATTCATCAACGCCTGTCTGAAACAGTGTATTTGCAGTCCAAAGAGCACACTAATGCAGGCAGACCCCGATCTATTAGGACTGTTGATTTAGAAGAATTAGTTCTTAATGAGATTTCGAAGCATTCTGAAAGAGCAGGCGAGAATGGGTACTACAGTTTAATTGAACAATCGTATTTGGAGGTATAACGACGAGCAACCAGTTACACCCGTACCAACGTCCTCAGGTGCATATCTCTATTATCACTGACTAATGGCCTCGTGTGTTATTTGTCGATGGTTTTTTTTGAACCAAATGATATTCGACCCAAACTTTTTAACGGAGGGTTTATTTACGACGAGCTCACTTTACAAGAACAGCTTTATCGCTACCGTTCATAACGACACATTTGGGCCAGAGGAGAAATCCTCTGCCATTACAAACGTTTCACAACACAGTTTTTCAGTAAACATTTGGGAGGAAATTTTGACATGATGATGTACTTATGTTCGAGCTTCCTCCCAGGCTTAATGGCATAATCTACTTAAACTTTTTTGAAACATGAGCTTCCGTAACCTTGTTTTGATGATGTTTATCTCTTTCAGTTGCGTCCCAAAACAAGGTGGCTTTAATGCATGAATGGGGCCCTGCACACTTTAGTGCTGCAGTTCGTGAACACTTGAATGAGACCTTTCCCAATTCAATGGATAGGTCGAGGTGGCCCAAGTTCCGTGGCCCAGCAAAGGTCACGAAGACCCTAAATCCTTGTGGAATTATTACCTTGGGGAACTATTTAAAGACCTTATAACTCTTCTCCATCGACACCGGTGTTGAAAGACCTAACGATTAATAGATTATGAAATGAAATTGAACGATCAGACGACTCCTGAATATTTGAACAGGCCCGACCAATCGATGAGAAGAACCCTGGAGGCGTGCATTAGGCACAACGGAGATCATTTTCAACATCAATCTTTAGTCTTTTGATATCATTTGTAGGTTTAGAAACAGTATGTTTTATGTTGTACCAAAATTAACTATTTATACAATAATAAATATGTTTATCTTACACCTCCTATTCGAATGAGTTTATTTTTTCTCTCAAAATCTTTTAACGTCAGCCATTTTTAAATTTAGAGTTTGTAACTTACTTGGTTTCGTAGATACAAGATATTTAGTAAAAAAACACATACAGACAGCCAGACGGAAAACTAAGCACATTACGTCATACCTTTAAAGGAACTTTTACCTTTATTTTTGCATTTCTTATCAGTTACCAAAAATTTTCACCATAATTTTGAATTACCCTGTATATATATATATATATATATATATATACAGAGGTAGATATTTATATATATATATATATATATATATATATATATATATTATTTTACTATATTATATATATATATATTATATATATATATATATATTATATATATAATATATACATTTATTATATGTATATATATATATATATATATATTATATAGTATATATATATATATATTATATATATAATATATATTATATTAATATATATATATATAATATATATATGTATATATATATATATATATATATATATATATCTATATATATATTTATATATAATATTATTAATATATTATATATATTCGAGTGCCCGTGCAACACCCAAAATTAAAAATAATATTTAATAATATTTAAGAATGATGTATATTATATATAATTATATATATATATATATAATATATATATATAATTATATATATATATATATATATATATAATGTAATATATTTATAATATATGTAAATTATATATGTATAATAATTATAATATATATATATATATATATATATTATATAATATATATATATATATATATATATAATGTATTATATATATATATAGTATATATCTCCTACAATATTTGAACTTTTTAGCTTTTAATATTTTTTATTTATTTAATTTATTTATTTATATATAATAATATACAAATATATATATATATATATATATTTACAATATATGAACTATATTATATGTTTATATATATATTTATAATTTTTTAAAAACTTTGAAATATTTTTAGTTAATCTTGAATGAAAAATATTAGTTATTTAATAAATATAAATGCTGCAATTTCCAAAAGGGAACATAAACGTTAGCTACCGTGTCTAGAAAAAGGGATACAAATGTATAACGTTATAGAAATAACTGTTGTTTGAACTGTAAGGTTGCATTAGGTAGTGAAAGTTTAAATGTGCTAAGCAAAAATAGTCTGAGTTAAGATAGGTAGATTAAGTTAGGCTAAGAAAGTTAGAGATAGATAGAAGCTGTGTTTAAACATGTGAATTTGTTACAATAAATGCAAAATGACACCTTATTATGATTTTAATCACTTAATCAATGGGTCACAAATGTGGTAAGGCTATGGTTTTACGGTTTTGATTTATTGATTAATTTATATTTTTATGTTATAAACATAAAAAAAACAAAAGATTTAGTAAAAACAGAAAGTGTTTTTAATATATTTCATGTTATGTTCATACGAAGAATTTATTTTTATGTAATATTTATCCAAAGAATTTATTTTTATGTTGTGTTATGCAAAAAGGACACCAAAATATGTTGTAAAGTAGTTTCGCATGGCCAAATAGGAGGGGTGGAGTGAGTGGTTTGCACTACTGCTTTACTGCCCTAAAGTCAATAAATTAATATTTTTTTACGTTCTAAACACAAAAAGAGTTAAAACTAGTAGAAACAAAATGTTTTACAATTTTTAAAAATAAAAAAATAATAAAAGTTTTTAAGCAAAATTTTTTTACAAATAAAAATAAAAATTAAAAATAATTAAAATAAAAAATTAATAAAAGTTTTAAATGAAATAACATTTTTAAAATAAATAAAAATTTTAAAATAAATAAAAGTTTTAAAATAAATTTTTTATAACAAAAATTTTAAAAATTAATAAAAATTTGAAAATATATAAATAGGTTTAAAAACAGAAAGTGGAGTAAAAACAGAAAGTGTTTTTAATATATTTCATGTTATGTTCATACGAAGAATTTATTTTTATGTAATATTTATCCAAAGAATTTATTTTTATGTTGTGTTATATGCAAAAAGTAACACCAATATGTCGTAAAGTAGTTTCGCATGGCCAAATAGGAGGGGTGGAGTGAGTGGTTTGCACTACTGCTTTACTGCCCTAAGGTCAATAAATTAATATTTTTTTACGTTCTAAACATAAAAAGAGTTAAAACTAGTAGAAACAAAATGTTATACAATTTTTAAAAATAAAAAAATAAAAAAAGTTTTTAAGCAAAAAATTTTTTTACAAATAAAAATAAAAATTAAAAATAATTAAAATAAAAAATAAATAAAAGTTTTAAATGAAATAACATTTTTAAAATAAATAAAAATTTTAAAATAAATAAAAAGTTTTAAAATAAATTTTTTATAACAAAAATTTTAAAAATTAATAAAAATTTGAAAATATATAAATAAATTTTTAAATAAATAAAAATTAAAACAAAATATGAAAGTAAAATAAAAAAAAATAATAAAAGCGAAATAAAATATAAATGCAAGATAAAACTTGTAAAACATAAAAAAAACTAACAAACAAAATATTAAATTAATAAAATAATAAAAATTGCAAACAAAATTTAAATGTTTCGCCATACAAATGAAAATATATTAGTTGACGTTCATAAAACGAAAATGAGATTTGAATTTTAAATGTTGAAATATAAATGCCAGCTTTCATCCTTTAGAAAACAGGATGATATATATATAGTATATATTATTTCGATATATATATATATTATATATATATATATTAATATTACTATATTTATATATATATATATATTATATAATATATTATGTATATATATATACTATATATATATATATATTATTATATTTTATATATAATATATATTATATTATATATATATATATATATAATAATATACCTTCATCCTATTAGATATATATATATATATATATATATATATATATTTATTGTCGAGATTTGATAAGAAATTTTATAATAAAAATACTTTTAAGATGAATCTGAATCCGCAAACTTTAAAATGATCATGGGACCGCTCACTGTGTATGATGAACTCATGATCTCCCCAGCAGTGAAGTTCATTAATCATTGAGTTAACATGTCACATGAGATTAGGCCGATCCCAAAAAAATCAGCGCCTCTACAGTTTCTGACAACGCTAAGGAAGAATTTTGAACCATCTTCAAATGAAAACGATAACGGTTTAAAAAAGAATGAAAGATGTTATAAAACTAGAGCTAGAAAAACGCTTTGGTTTATGGAAATTAATGACCTCTCATACTATTGTCAATTTATTGAACTCTCCGCTATAAAGGCACGTTTTTTGTTACACAATATTAGAAACAAGTTAAGTGCATCACTTTGTGTTGCAGTCTGAAATTATCAATCTAAAACAGTCTATTCAATCGTCACCCATTAAAAGGAAAAAAACGAAATCTACAGAACAACACACCTTCTACAAGTAATCAAATAACAGATTCCACTGGAGAATCCTCTACGTCAGTAAAGTGATGAAGAAGCACCAGATCTACCAAAAATGGTGTGCAATTGATTGAAAACTATCACTGAGGAAAATACGACTAGATACAAATATGATCCTATCGGATTTGGGTGGAAGTTAAAAAATGTTTACGCCACGCTTAAGTAAACTGCAAAGGAAATTCTTGGCCTGTCCTCCAACTAGTGTTCCAAGTGAAAGAGTATTTTAGCAATGCTGGGCTAATAATATATGATGAAAGAGAAAAACAGACCAGCAGAAAATGCCGAAACTTGAATATATCTCAAGCACAAACCTTCCTATTATTTGAATTTCAATACAGTGCAAAAAGTATATAATCCATTGTAAAATCTTCTTTTCATTAGGTTGTAGGTTGGGGAACAGAGGTTGGTGGGGTGCATTTGAGTTGGATCCCCGTCCCGCACCCTGGTAGCAATTATTAATAGATTGTGGCTAAAACTCGAAATATATTTGGCATATATAATATATATATATTATATTTATATATATTAATATATATTAATATTATTTATATAATATATATATATATATATATATATGTATATATATATATATATATATATATATACTATTTTAAAAACCCTTAGTTGCTAACTAGGTAGAATTATATTAAACAACACATTAAAAACACTTTACTAAAA
>JABUQX010077086.1:20000-27330 GCA_015478945.1 Trachelipus rathkii
GGAGCAACAAATTTTTATTTCAGTTCTTTTTAAAAAATTTGTTATTTTAAATAGAAAATGGAGTAGAATCTGAAATAATTTCGGTGAGGAAGAGCAAAATTATTACGTCATTTCTTTTATATGAATGAATTAAAGCACATAATTTGGATTTAAAATAAAGAAGCTACTTCAAGTTATTTCTGGTCTAGTGTTGGAGGTTTCGACGTAGTTGGTCAATATGAAGATTATCTTCGCATGGCTCTTGGGGCTGGGAACCCCTTTCTGCTATTTCACTCTTCCCATAAACGGTCGTACGAGTATCAAATATACATTATGCGACTGACACCACCCTGCAACCATGAGAGATAAAGTGTTTAGAATAATAATAATAATAATAATAATAATAATAATAATAATAATAATAATAATAATAATAATAATAATAATAATAATAAAATAATAATAATAATAATAATAATAATAATAATTAATCATAATATAATGAAAATAATAATAAATAATAATAAGCTTGACCATCTCTCGAATTTTTAAAAATGTAAAAAATACTTATAAATATTTAATAATTTATGTAATATCTGCTTAATTATTAACGAGTATTTTGTGATAATTAATTAACTAAATCATTCTAATAATTTATAAATTAATAATAATATAACCTACTGCAATGACATAAAAATATAATATTAAATTAAAATATTTTGAATTAGGACGTAAGACAAATTATCATAAATTATCAGGGTCGAAATTTCAAAGATACACATACACAGGCACACAAGTACACACCCACACCCACACACCACACACACACACACACACACACACACAACAACAACAAACATACACACACACACACACACACAACGTACACACACGCACACGCACACACACACACATGCACACACATACATACATACACATACACACACAAATTAGAGCAAAAAATAATAATATATAAAGAATAAAAAAAAATCGCGCATAGAAAAGATTATAAACGAATAAAATAATAATGCTAAATCAATACGACTCTTACACGTCACAATTGTCACTTTTATGTGTTAAAGACGATTACGAACGAGAAAATTCATTGAATTTCCAGTTTTTATCAAATGCGTCACTTCGGTGATGACAAAAGTTTCTTGTCGCGAGAAATCGAATCAGCGTCACACAATTTGCTGAACAGAAACGACACAACGATTGCAGAAAGAAATTCCAATTTCATGAATATGGTTCCTCATTCTTTTTGTTTCAACTTCAAACTCAAATGCATATTAACGAATAAATATATGTATATATATATATATATATATATATATATATATATATATATATATATATATATATATATATATATATATATATATATATATATATATATATATGAAAGAGAGAGAGAGAGTGTATATATATATATATATATATATAGAGACAGAGAGATAAAGAGAGAGAGAGGAAAATAAGTGGATAAATGTAAATAGGGGCTGAAAATTGATAACGAGATATATGGGTGGAATGAGCATGAGAGAGGAGAATTATTTTTTTTATTTTATATATATTTATATATATATATATATATATATATATATATATATATATATATATATATATATATATATATATATATATATATATATATATATATATATATATATATATATATATATATATGGGATCTGGACTCTAATCTGTGGAATGATAACTTGCGATCTTCGCTGGTATGAAAGCCTATATTAATTTGAATCAACAGGAGTCACATGAGATTAGGGATGCTAAAAAAATCAGCGCCTTTACAGCTTCTGTCTCCGATGTAATACCATTAATCTCTTTAACGCTAAGGAAGCATTTTGAACTATCTTCAAATGAAAATGATGTGGGTTTAAAAAGAATCAAAGATGTAATAAAATTAGAGCTTGAAAAACACTTTCTCTGTGGAAATTACAATGACCTTCATACCATTGCAACTTACTTAGATCCCCGTTATAAAGGCAATTTTTTTTGGTAACACAATATTGAACAAATTAAATTGGCAGTTTAAAAACTTCATCAGAATAACCTTATTAATTTCTGTCACCCATTAAAAGGGATGAAAACGAAATCAACAGAACTAACGCTCCTAGAAGTAAATCAGTAACAGATGTCACTGGAAGAATTTCACAGTCCAGTAGTGATGAAGAAACACACGCATTAAAAAAAGAGGTGTAGTGAAAATGCTTGAAAACTATCACCAAGAAAAAACGACTAGATACCAAAATGATGATCCCATCAGTTGCGGAAAGTTAAGCAAAAATATTTACCCACACGAATAAATTTGCAAGGAAATACTTGGACTGTCCCCCAATTTGTGTTCCAAGTGAGAGAGTATTTAGCAATGCTGGCCTAATATATGCTGGAAAAGAGAAACAGACTCTCAACAGAAAAGCATAAAATTCTTGTTTCTCAAGCACACCTTCCTATATTTGAATTTCAATACTTTTGCAAAAAAAAAGTATATAATCCTTGTAAAATCTCTTTCATTAAAATCGGAGGTTGGGGAAAGAGGTTGGTGGGTGCATTTGAGTTGGGTCCCCTGTCCCGCACCCTGGTAACAATTATCTTAATAGATTGTGGTTGTAAAACTCGAAATATATTATTATATATATATATATATATATATATATATATATATATAGTATATATATATATATATATATATATATATATATATATATATATATATATAGTGAAAGAGAGTATATCTATGTCTCCGTATAATTAAATATATATATATCCACACACACACACACACACATCTGACCCACACACACAGACACACACACAGGAGGAGAGAGAGGAGGAGGAGGAGGAGAGAGAGATTCAGGAAGAAAAAAAAAAAAAAAAAGAGTGACATGATGTTAATTCACTTAATGGTTTGGGGGTTCTTAAGTGGAAATGAAGGAATTATCTCTGAAACGGAAATGAATGGAAGGAAAGAGTTAGTATATATATATATATATATATATATATATATATATATATATATATAATTGATGTAATTGAAACACAAAACTTACTTGCAAATCTAAAATGGATATCCATAATTACATCATGACTTACAACGATGCACTTTAGATGACAAACCAATGATTTGTTTTTTTACTTTTTATTATTATTATATTGGGCCTATCATTTTTAGACAATTTTTGTAAAATTATGCTATTACATGCATGCTATAGCCCATTCTTATTTATAATGCGCTATTTTACTTATTTTAACTATATAAGGTTACCACTCAAAGAATTTTAATTAATAATTGAAAAATAACAGTTGCTTTCAGAACATTTTATAAACTAAACGATTAATATGATTTATTTTAATAACTGAAAGTTCGTAATTTTTCGTAATTTTTCTTTACAAATCAATTAGAATCAATTGTGTATGTGCACCAGCGAGAGTGCGAACGCATCAGCAGCAGCAACAACAACAACAACAACAAAAAAAACAACAACAACAACAACAACAACAACAACAAAACAAATCAAATACAAAACAATAACAACAACGTACACTTATGTTACCAAATAAGTACACTTGTACGTGCTGCACATGTGTAACCTAAAGATACCAAACATTATCAAACAACAAAAACAAACAAAATGCAAACAAATACAAACAACACAAACAAATACAAGCAAAATACAAACAAATTCAAACAAAATACAAACAAATACAAAAGTTCCGAGGCTTAGTGACGTCAGATCAATACTCGTCCCTGAATGGTTCTAATTATTACCATAAACAATAGCCCATTAATTTGTCTGGTATTTCCTACTATTACTACTAATAGCGACCATATATATATATAATATATACATATAGATTGATGTAGATGAAGAGAAGAGTGAGGAGAGGAGAGAGAGAGAGGAGGAGAGGTGAGTGAAGGAGAGAGAGAGAGAGAGAGAGAGAGAGGAATGGAATGGAAGGATGGCAATAATTATTGAGTATTTTTTATTCGTGAATTGTTCATTTTTAGACAATTTTTGTAAAATTATTCTATTACATGCATGAAATAACCCATTCTTATTTATAATGCGCTATTTTACTTATTTTAACTATATAAGTTTACCACTTAGAATTTTAACTATTAATTGAAAAAAATAAGTTACTTTCAGAATATTTTATAAACTAAACGAATAATATGATTTATTTTAATAACAGAAAAATCCTATTTTTTCGGCAATTTTCTTTACAAATCAATTGTAATCGGGAGATAATACCCCAAAATGCGTTTCTCTCTCTCACTTTAACATGCTTGCTGTTAAGTTTTCGCAAGCTTTCACAGTGTTTGCCCAGTGAATAATTCACGATTTCAAGATTAAATATTATAAATTATCAGGATCAAAATTTCACACATACACACACCCGCACGCACACACGCACACACGCACAACGCACACACACACACACACACACACACACACACACATTACAGAAAAAAGAAAGATATAAAGGATAAATAACTTCAAGTGTAGAAAAGATTATAAAAAAATGAAATAATAATGCTAAATCAATACGTCTCTTACGTGTCACAATCGTCACTTTCATGTTTTAAAGACGATTACGAGTGATAAAATTCATTAATTTACAGTTTTTTTCAAAAAAGTTTCTTGTCGCGAGAAATCGAATCAGCGTCACACAATTTGCTGAACAGAAACGACACAACGATTGGAGGAAGAAATTTCAATTTCATGAATATGGTTCTTCATTCTTTTTGTTTCAACTTCATATACATGCACACACACACACACACACATATATATATATATATATATATATATAATTGATGTAATTGAAACTCAAAACTTACTTGCAAATCTGAAATGGATATCCATTATTGCATGACGACTTACAACGATGCACTTTAGATGACAAACTAATGAATTTTTTTTCACTTTCTATTGTTATTATATTGGGTTCATGAGTACTTTTTATTCGTGAATTGTTCATATTTAGACAATTTTTGTAAAATTATTCTATTACATGCATGAAATAACCCATTCTTATTTATAATGCGCTATTTTACTTATTTTAACTATATAAGTTTACCACTTAGAATTTTAACTATTAATTGAAAAATAAGTTACTTTCAGAATATTTTATAAACTAAACGACTAATATGATTTATTTTAATAACAGAAAAATCCTATTTTTTTCGGCAATTTTCTTTACAAATCAATTGTAATCGGGAGATAATACCCCAAAATGCGTTTCTCTCTCTCACTTTAACATGCTTGCTGTTAAGTTTTCGCAAGCTTTCACAGTGTTTGCCCAGTGAATAATTCACGATTTCAAGATTAAATATTATAAATTATCAGGATCAAAATTTCACACATACACACACCCGCACGCACACACGCACAACGCACACACACACACACACACACACACACACACACACACACACATTACAGAAAAAAGAAAGATATAAAGGATAAATAACTTCAAGTGTAGAAAAGATTATAAAATGAAATAATAATGCTAAATCAATACGTCTCTTACGTGTCACAATCGTCACTTTCATGTTTTAAAGACGATTACGAGTGATAAAATTCATTAACATTTTTCTCAAATGCCCTGGTCGCGAGAAATCGAATCAGCGTCACACAATTTGCTGAACAGAAACGACACAACGATTGCAGAGGAAGAAATTTCAATTTCATGAATATGGTTCTTCATTCTTTTGGCTTCAACTTCAAACTCAAATGAATTTTAACGTAGGCCAAATATACTTATATATATATATATATATAATATATATATATATATATATATATATATATATATATATATATATATATATATATATATATATATATATATATATATATATATATATATATATATATATATATATATATACATAGTATATATATATATATATATATATATAGTAGTATATATATATAGAGAGAAAGAGAAAGAGAGTATATATATATATATATATATAGAAAGGGGTAGTAGTGAGAGAGAGAGAAAGAGCAATATTATATATATATATATATATATATATATATATATATATATGTAAAAAAAAGTTGATATATATATATATATATATATATATATATATATATATATAGTGGATGTAAATAAACTTGTGGAAATTTAGTGGGATCTTGAATGGAGAGGAAAGAGAGAGAGAGAGGAATACATAGATATGAAAGAGCATATATACATATACATATATATATATACCGGTATATATATATACATATATATACATATATATATATAAAATATATATATATATATATTTATATATATATATATATATATATATATATATATATATATATATATATATATATATATATATATAAAAGAAATAGATTATTATAATCCTTTAAAAAAAATCCTCATAAATTCTCTTTAGGGACTTTGGGACATTTTGTGAACGATGCTACTGATATTTGTAAACTTTCTATAAAAAATATAATAATAATAATAATAATACATAATAATAATAATAATAAAAATAACAATAATAACACAATAATACACAATAATAATAATACACAATAATAATAACAATAATAAAATAATAATAATAATAATAATAGTGAAAATAATAATAGTAATGTTTTTAATAATCATATATATATATATATATATATATATATATATATATATATATATATATATATATATATATATATATATATATTGTTGCGCGAACTTTCGCTCCGCTATATTAGATTCTATCTCTATTTAAAACGTAACCAGCAATTTTGGATTAGCCTTAAATAAATGACTGATCAAAAGATCGGTTGGTTAGCTTGTAATAAGAAAAAGCTTTATTAGTAACAATCAAAATACATTTTAAAACATATTTTAAATATAAGTTATATATCATGTTATATACCTTTCTATTATTTGTCTTAAAAAAAAGGACTTAACATTCATTTTTTTAAAATTTAGCAAAACGGAAAAAGTTGCACCAAAACGTCCCCTGAAACTTCGATTATACTGGACCATTTACATGGGACTTGGACTTTATTTTGTTTTAGCATTTATTCATCAACCTGAAAAGGAAATTTTATTTTGCTAACTATCTCTTAAGAGATATCCCGAGTTAATGTTTTTTTGGGTTTTTTGATGACTATCACCACCACAGCCTAACATACCTATCTAAAAGTACCAATCATATTGTCTTACACGCAGAACTCATTCATCCAGAAATCCATAACTCAATTATGAGAAAGAAAGAGAAAGAGGAGAAGAGAAAGAGAGAGAGAGAGAGAAAGAGTGAGAGAGAGAGGAGAGAGAGAGAGAGGAATGGAAGGAATGGAATGGACAG
>JABUQX010077087.1:0-32500 GCA_015478945.1 Trachelipus rathkii
TGTAATTCTCTCAACCACCACTGAGCGAACATTCACCCATTAACCTATCAGTTGTAAAATTGTTATTGATATGTCTAGAAAATAATGGAACTATAAACTTTATTGATATACTATAATAAAATAAAATAAGAATATTAATTAATTATAATTGTTTACAAATATTATTGTATTTTATTAATCAATGATGCGATTCCTGAAGTTTAAACAAAAGTTATGAAAAGCATTTTATTATTTTATTAGAAGGTTGAAGGGGTGAAATTAAATAGTTAATTCTTTTTCCCTATTGGGATATCACTAGGCTTTATGGCACTACTATCTCAGTAGCAGGCGATACGAGAGTGCCTTCCTTATATAGTAGAATAACGGTTCTGGGTATGAGATTCTACGTTAGTTTAGGTTATCATATAATTATAACTAAAAGAGTTGTTCCCCATACTTACTAGATATAAGTAGAATTAATAATAGTGATTTTATTTTATAATATATTATAGTATAAAAACATATTAATTATATTATATATTTGTAATATATTATATATTATAAGTAAGTATATTATATATAAGATTAAGTATATATATAATTACTACTAACATATTTACTAATAGCGAAGTGAAATTCTGTCATTACTTTTTATATATAAATCTGCATTAGTAGAAAACACGGTTTCCAAAGAAAATTAAAAAACATAACTATTTTATGCTAAACATCTTCACGAACGCATAGTCGAGTAAAGACGCGCTCTGCAAGGCTCGCTTGCCTTATATTATCATGTAAAGATATAAATACTAAGGATATATTTTATTTCAGCTAACGCTAATGTGCGTATGTAAAGTTCTGACTGGTGAAATATCATTGGCGCCAATTGTATATTTATTAAGCTACTCTATTGATATTTAGGTTTTAATTAATTTTAACTTTAAGATTTTCTTAGATTTTTTAGCTTTTTTATTACTTTGATTACTATATTTAATAATCTCTTTTTTATATTTCTTTTTATTTGATATTTTCTTAATTATAATTATTATATTGTTCTTAAAATAAGATGTGCACTGCCATTCCTATCCTACTTTTCCCTCTCGGCCTCTTTATGTAATATGGTTCGTATTTCCTTAACTTGCAATTGCTTCTCAATGCTCCAACTCTTCACTTGCCCTTAGCCTTCTCATATTATATATCTATTAATATATATCTATTAAAATACGCCAACTGAATATATATATTCTTCATTTTTTTTTTTATCTTTGTTTTATACAAAATTCTAAACAATAAATAATATTAACATTAGATTAGTACAACAATTATTTTTATTTCGTAGTCTTGACTTGAAAGCCTGATTTTAGAATTTGTCTCTAAAATTGCCTCACTTTTTTCCTTTGCCTTTATTTTTATTCAATTTATTACTTATTATATAATTTTATTATTCTTAAATCTATATATGTATTATTTAATTTATTATTATATTTATTTATTTAAATTATTTAATTCAATTATTTATTTAATCTTATTATTATTATTTTTATATTATATTATTCTGTTATATTATAATATTAGTATTTTTATTAATTTTCCTTAATATTCAAAAATATTTTTATTTTTAATATTTGCTATTTCTTTCATAATTTTATCTATTATGAAATATCAAGATACAAAGTAATATATAGATATTAAGAATATTATTAGAATTTCAAATCTTATTTCTTTATTTTTTTATTCTCGAATGTGAATGCGAATAAATAAATAGTTCTATTTTAAATTTTTTTAAAAATTAATCACGATTTTGAACATCTAAAAGAAATAAAACCAACTAACAGGTTGTTTTGTTTAAATAAAATTATAGTAATCACATGTGTTCTGTAAATCTGTCTGCATAATTTTTCCTACCTCACTCCTCGTCCTCCGCTCTTTTATGGGAATGCTCGGGGTGTCATATTTTTAATACATTCAATTTCGCGTGAAATATACACACTTATATCAATGTTCTGCATACTTCTTACATCCTTCTTCTTGATAGGTCTGTTCTATATCCTTTGTATATTTATTATTTTAACGAACAGCGTTCTTATTCATATGAACATTTTACCTCAAAAATACATTAAAACACTGTAATATTACAATACAAGTGAAAAATTTGCGATGATTTTAAAGTTATAGCACTTTTATTGCGCTTCTCCTATTTGTCTAAACACTCGGTATGGCATATGATTTTTTTTATATTTATCTAATCATTATGTTGCTTAAGGTAATTTGATTAACGTGATCATCACAAATACGGGTTCCCTTGCCCGGTCATTACGCGCGCCTAGTATATTATAGAGTGGTGGGAGCGGGTGCGCCAGCCCGAGACCGCCGGGCGGCGGGCGGTATCCGCACGACGACGAAGATACGATATAAGTAGGAGGACTATATATATATACGTTATAAATATATACTATATTATTATATATATATATTTGTTCTGTTTTTAATCAAAGCAAATTAATATTATGA
Source organism: Trachelipus rathkii (assembly GCA_015478945.1). Lineage (NCBI taxonomy): Eukaryota > Metazoa > Arthropoda > Malacostraca > Isopoda > Trachelipodidae > Trachelipus > Trachelipus rathkii. Next base: position 2,488 of record JABUQX010077087.1, read on the forward strand.
AAGGATGACGATAGCTGAAATCAGGGTCATAGAGCTTTAGTGATTGGAAACGTTAAAATATACCTTTTTATCCAGCCCCTCTCTCACCATAAATAGACTGAAATATTGACTGGAGATTGGATTTAGCGCTAATGATAGAAGTGCAAATGAATTACAATGACCTACATATAATGAATATAGATTTAATTATAAAATAATAAAAAGTAAAAAATAAAAATAAAAATGAAAATAAGTCTCAGTAAAATAAAAATATAAATTAAAAATAAAAGTTAATAATAAAAAATAGAATAAGAATAACCAGAATAAGAATAAAAGTTAGATATAAAGAAATAAAAATAAAATAAAATAAAGATAATAAACAAAAAATGATAAAACTTACAATAAGTTGAAATAAAAATAATAAGGTATAGCACACACACACACACACACACACATCAAAACACACAAACATGCTAGAATATTGGTCTATATATGATCAGTATAATTATAGATATTATATATATAAATAAATATATAGTATAATATATATTATATATTATTAATACATATATATAAATATATATATAATAATATATATAACGCGACACGAGCGGAGAAGATTTCAAGCGTAATACGACGCACCATAGAACGGAAGCAGACGAATGGAGACGGGTTATTGGCTTGAAACATGAGGAGAAGAAGACGAGGAGGAGAGAAGAGTGAGAGAGAGAGAAGAGATAGAGGAGGAGGGAGGAGAGAGAGAGAGAAGATATGAGATAGAGAATAGAAGAGAGTTTAGAAGAAAGAGTTAAATTTATATTGGGAAGAGGAGAGAAAGGGAAGAAGAGGTGGAAAAAATATAGATTGTAAAAGAGAGATAGAATAAGTATAGTAAGAAAGTGAGAGTATGAATGAAAGATGAGATAAGAGTTAATACACACACAATGCATGCAGATTATTATAACAATATATTGATAGATAGAACGGAAAACGAATGAAAATTATGTAGCTAGAGTGATATAAGTATATATAAAATATACTATAAAAGAAAGAATTGAAATAATATAGAGAAGGGAAAAAGTCTAATAGAAAGATAAAAAAGATAATAAAAGAAACAATAGATATGATATAAATACAAGATATGAGCTATGAAGAATAGATATTATAGCTCAGTCCTGACAGGGTAGTTGTACCTCTAAAGTTGGGTAATCGATAACTGCTCTATACCAGATATAATGAAAATTAGAGAAATAATAAACTAAGAAAATATAAGATAGTAAAATGATGAATAGAAAAAGGAAAGTGAAAGAAGAGATAGACTAAGTAAAGTGAACAGACATAAGTTAAGAACGAAATAGTAGCTAGGTAATGACGTGATACAGGTTAAAAGTTAGGGTGGTAGGAGAAATTTAAAATTGTATTACAAGGAAGAGATACAACAGAGAATAAAATAAAGCGAGAGGAATAGGGAGGAGAAAAACTCGAAAATAGGAAGAATGAAGAGAGAAAAGATACAAGTAAAAATCATGATGAAAATAGCAAAAAAAAAGAACACATAAGATAAGTAATTAAAAGATAAAAGAAATGATAAGATAAAAATAAGAAATGAGCATGTATTAACAGAGCAATATGAGTAAAATAAGGAGAAAATACCTTATTTAAAAAATAAAAAATTCTTTTGATAAAAATCACATACACAAAAATATATGATATGAAGACAATAGAGGAAGTTAGTAAAGGGATAAAAATATAAGAGGTGAGTTTAAAAATAATAGTATATGTAAGTAATAAAAAGATCAAAAAATAAAAAATACTAAAAAAAATATAAAGGTATAAAATATAAAAAATAAAATTATATTACACAATAAATAAAGTTACATATTTTGGATGAGATACATATTAATATAAATAAATATAAATATTATATATATATCATAATATTATAATAATAAATTAATTAATATATTAATAATATATATCATAAAATAAAATACTAAATATATATAAGTATATTAATATAATATATTTAAATATACTAAAATATATAAGAAACTAAAATAAATAAAAATAAAATAATCAGTGTAATAATAAGCAATTACTATAATAAATTATAATAATATTCATAAGACGTGTTTAAAAATAATTACTATAAATAATTAAAATAAAAATAAATAATTAATAAATTAATAAATAATTAATATAATAAGTATCATAAATAATAATATAAAATATAATAATATAATAATTAATTAAATAATCAAAATATCCGTTATATAAACTTATTAATTAGAAATCTGATAAATTATTAAATAATAAATATATTAATATAATTAATTAAATAAATTTAATATAACAGTAATTATATAATAATATAATAAATAATAATATATACATATACATAATAATAATAATAGATAATGAATATAATTAAATATAATAATTAATAATATTAATAATTAAAATAATTGTTTTATATATAAATGAAAAATAAATAATAATAAATATGAGTACAAATTGTAAATATTATAATATTAATAATAAATATACAGATGTAGGTTAATAAGCAAATAATACTAAATAGTAATACGGACTATGTATATAATATGTAGCTATGAAGTTATAAGACTAAAAGAAAATTTGTTAATTAAGTAGGCGAGAGAATCGGTAGAATTATAATGGTTGGTTAGCTAATATTTATCCGTAATTTGTTACGATATAGTACTATATAATAATATATTCAGGAGGGGGGGGGAGAGAATTAAGCAATCTAGTAAAGGAGTTAGTAATAAGAAATAGAGGAGTTAATATGTAGGGTTATAACTCTTCGATTGTATGAGGTGACTCTAGTAATATATTTCTGCGATTCGTGTCAGAGGAAGCTGTAGTCAAGTATGGTAGAATCAGAAAATTGAAGGAAGGGTGACCTAAGTTGGAGTGTGGATTGATGGGGAGATTGATGGAAGAAGTGAAGCTGAAAGATATTGAAAATGCCGTTAATGATGTGCACAAGGCTATCATTTGAGTAATCAGACCGAGGTATGTCAATTGAAGCGACCTGCATTATGGCTATCATTAAGCATGATCTTCGTCAATTCCCTGCTACACTTTAATGCTTATAAAGATACAACAGGAAGATTTATTTACTAGTGGTCAGTTATTCTTTTATGGAGCGAAAAAATGACCTAATGTGATATAAGGAATTATGTTAGTAGCCATACAAGATTAAGGTTGCGATGTATTGGGGGAAGAAAGGTTCCAAAACGAGTTTTATTGTAATGGTTCAAAATATATAAGACGAGATGTGTAGAGGAACTCGAGAAAAGGATGTTTAGTATAATAGACTGGGAGTTTATAAGTGATATAATGAAGGCTCTGCGGGGTTTTAAGTTCTAAGTTATTCAAAGAAAGTTATGTATGTGAGGAATCGACTTTAAGATACTGTGGTAATAGAATTTATAAGCTAATTAAAGGGATTTAAGGTTAGACTATATTTCGAGTGGAAATAATATACCAACCCTGAGCAGATCTGATATTGTCTCAGTCGTGATAGAATAGATAGTGAATTTAGAGTTAGACAGGAAAGTTCTTAAAATAGGGATGAGGAGCTAAGGAAATTTCGTACGCAAGGTCTGTTGAGGAGGATAAGTTTACTTCAACTATGACTGAATTCTGGTGAAGCTTTTAGTTGGTTATTTGCGTGGTCTTAGGATTGTCCTAGATAAAGGGAGGTATCTATTTTTGTTCATTTTTTCTGCGTAGATTTGTGGTTTTTATGGTGTTCTTCTGATTGTCAACACATTACGTTATATATTAACACGACTTTCATGATTGCGCCGTATCCTATTATGAATTAAATATTTGAACACAAAACAGCTGCTTCCCCATATTATAATGTTGGCTGTATTATTTCGACGGCCCTTGTACGTGGTCTTTAAGGAGTATTTTTTGAGTACACCCTTATTTTGTGGCTACACGTTCCTCTCTCCTCCTACTAAGTGTAGAGCCCAGCTGTTTGATTCATGTGTATAGAGAAGCATATACAGTTAAGGTTGGGACTCAAGGGGAAGCCCACCTGAGAATTGCCCATCAGTTTTTGGAGGCTAATACTATACGAATTGACTTAATAAGGTCAAATTATGGGTTAATTTCCATTCGTGCATATGTGTCTTTCAAAATACTTTACTTATTATATAGTCTGCGTTATCGTGGTTACTGTTGCATGAGGTAGACTCCATAAACTATTATTGGGTTAATGATAGTTAAGAGATGATTTTATAGAGGTTTCGTGGACCTAGTGTCACTTATGTTGGCTGCTAAATAGATTATTAACCAATATAACAACTAGTCTCAATGTTCATACATTCAGACGTAGACTGAAGAAGAATCTTGCAATATTAATTAATGACTGAAAGGAGAAAAGATAGGTAGAGTGAAGTTATCTAGGGGTAGGCGGGTAAGAAGGTTGGGGACCAAACATTTAGAAAATATTAAAATCATCTTCTGCACGTTGTATAATCGATAGACTGAGAGGATGCGTGGAGAATTGGGGTAAGGTGTTCGCGTTTGTGGCGTTCTCCTTGGGTCTCTTCTAATATATTAACTATGCCATACGGGTGTTGAAGCCAGCAATACACTAAAGTTATCTGGGGTAGGAGAGGGTAGAGTTCAAGTTTCTCGTATTTTAAAGAACCGTAGACAACTTTGTTTGATTCTTAATCCTTTCGATCTTCTCTGTATACTTGATTATAGAGAGAATATTTGGTAAATAGTTCGTTTATTAACTCTATTTGCATTTAGAATGTATCCGAAGAGTAATAGAGGTCAAAATTCTTTCGAATTATGTCGCTAACTTATATTCATAATGACCAACCCGCATCTACTTCTATTTTACTGGCGTTGTCAACGAAATAGTAATTGACACGGTACTAAATCTCTGGAGGTGAAACTCTCATAGGTATGAAAAGCATAAGATCTCTCTAGCCTAAAAAGAGTTGTGGGGAATTTCGGAAGAGTTAATTATCACTACGGTATGAGATACTTAACTCTAGAATCACTTGCTTCATGATCTCTTCGCTTCATCTCAATTCAGTATATACTACTTTCATCTAATCCCCTCTCTCTCTTAGCGACTGTCCTCACTTCGCTCTTCCCATTACTCATACCTAATACACTTTATCTACTATTTTCACCTATTCTAACCCTTTCTCTTTCTACACTCCCTTACTAAGACCCTTCATTTTTTATGCTTTTTCATATTTATTTCAATTTTTATGTATTTGTTTTTTTTTTTAAATTCATAATAATTTGAATTTATTTATCTATGTATTTACATAAACTATTGTTATTCTTGTATTCATTTGTATTACTTAAAATAAGACTGGATTACAACGCCATTCACTACTTTATTATACATATGTCTTTTTCAATATCACCTGATGAATTCGAGCATGCGTCTTGGCTTTAGTAAATGCTAAAGGGAAAAATAGGAATAAAGAAAGCTCTATATAAGTTTTCTCGATTCCTGCTCTTGGTCCATTCCCTTTTCATAAATATATCTAGTTATTATATGAATAATCTTTATCTATCTATCTATAGTCTACTTATCCTTATAATTCAATTATTCGATTTAACATTTTACTCTACCATCTATAATATTTACTTACTCATAATCATCTATTATTCATATTCGTACAATCTATTAGTTCAAAATTATAAATTTATAATTAATTCGATTATTCGATTTATACATTTTACGACTCTTAATCTATTATATATAATAATAATATATACGACTCTACCAAATATTTTCTTACGCTACTCTCATTATCATAGTGAATAAATAGGATGTGGAGTCAATCAATCTTTCAAATGAGAAAATGGTGTTAGAATTGTAAATGATAAACCCACAAATAAGTTAAGTCAAGATGGTGCTATATATTTTAATAATGACATATTCCTGTAGTTTTCAATAATTGTGAATTAATACTTCAATTTTTTAATTATTGACTATATTTTCCCCATATTCATTTTTCGCATTATATCAATTACAGTTCATAACTAATATCCATTTCAATATAAAATTTCCCTCAATTGAGTATATATCATCTTCTTAATCTTTATTGAAAAAATATTCAAAAAAAGATTAATGAGTCTGCACACTCTACAGTACTATAAAATTTTTGATTCACAATTAATTGGCAATTGCACAAGTTAATATGTTAAGATAGCTAGGAAATTTAAATGTTTAATTGTATTTTAGTGATACTCATTCTTTTTTAAGCTTATTAGTCTGGCTTCAATCTTTCTGGGGATATTAAAAATACTATGTATTGGGGTAAACTGGTAACCTGGGGTAAAACGGATATATCTATATTCTTTTCCATACGTTAATACTAATTAATATTCTTTATTTTTTTTAAAGATTTTTTAATATTCTTTCTCCTTTATTTGTATACAATTCTAAATTAACTTATGAGCCTGTATATGCTGCTGCATATTGACCATAGGTATGTATATTTTCTTTAACCGAATAATTATTAATAATTATACATTTACCCAATGTTTGTACATAAAAAAAAGGCCATATCTCGAGAATACCTTACGCATGCTTTACAAATACGATACAAATTAATTATTTGGAAATCAGCGTATAAAGCTTTTTACCGGAATGTTTTCAAAATAAATTGAAAAAAATATTTACCTTTAATATCCAAATACATTCTATTTTGCTTTTCTAGTAACTTCCATGTACAATATCTCTATGGAATGTAAATTACTTATTATTGAAGGTTAGGTTTTCAGGTTAAGTTAGGTGGTACGTTAATGGCTTTAAGGTAAGGTTTACAATTAAGTAGTGCTCTAGGCTTTGCTTACTATTAGGTTATTGGTATTAGGTTTTCTTATTTTATCAGTTTCTTATCGAGTTTCAGCTTATCATTACAGTTCCTTTCTTTACAGCTATTTCTCTCTTCTTGTAGTTGAGTTTTATATAATTTATCCAATTTACATTCTACATTTTTTTTTACAACACTTTCTCACGGCACATACTACGCTTTATACGCCTTGACTTCTCAATTACCTTAACTTAGTGTTTTCTTCTGTAAGTATTCCTTGTAGGTTGCTATAAACTTCGGATATCGGCGTTGATCACTCATTGTATAGTTTTAAGCCATAAAATAAAATGATTATCAGTTAATGCTTAGACTTCAAATAGTTTATTATAGTTCACCAATTGATTTTACTTTCTTCTCACCTCTATTCTCTAATAATTATTTATCTTATTTAAAAACACGTAACATAAGCTGTTAGTATTTACATATTTTTATATTAAATTATAATTAGAAAATATTACTATACTGTTAATCGCAGAATAAAATCTTAATATTATACATTTTTATAATCCAGAACGCTCCACCCTTACTACTTTTCTCCACTACTTGGCCTATTCGCTTTCCCCTTTCCTAAAAAATTACTTAAATATAAAAAACTAAATTATATAATTACTTTCTTTAGATGCAAACCTTTTAATGAAGGTTTTATTTAGAAATTTGAGATTAATAATAATACATTTAAATATGCGGTGTAACCTTGAAATTTTTTTCGAAGATGCTAGCCTTCTGACAAAAAAAAAAAAAATAAAAAATATTGCCATTAATCTTTTAACTCAGTATTTTCCCTCTATCTGGATCGCGTATACTCCTTATCTCTCTCTTCAATACGTCTTATCAATACTTTTCCTATTCGTGATACTTCTGAGTACCTCGTTTTTCACTATTATCACTATACTATATCTTCTTCGAGGCCTTTAGTTCCACTATAGTTTCACTTCTCATATATCTATTGATATATATATATATATATATTATCTCGTTATTATTTCATTTATTATTCATTCATTCTACTCTTTTTTATTTATTTTACTTAACTTTCATTATATCTAAATCGTTGTTATTCTAATACTTATTATAATTATAATATATTGATTCTTCTAATATTCTTTTCTTACTACTGTCTCTTTGTAATCTTACGTTCCGTTTTACCGACTTAAGATTATTTGCAAAAACTTATCTCTATTGTCGAGCTATAACGGGACTGGGCGTCATTAACTTTATCGTCTCTTATATTTCTTCACGCTATACTTATATATAGGGTGTAATCACCTTTAATCTTCTTCTGTCTCATATCACTTCCATTGAATTCTTTATCTCATGTTCTTGGTACTTATATAATCCTGATACTTGGATATATATACTAAATGCTTTTTATACATATTGTCCTGTTAATTTTCATGTGTTTATACTATATATTCTCTTTCCCCAACAGATTCGTTAATGACTGGTTTTGGGTTGTATGTTGTCTTGTGTTAGCCGTGTTGATAGAACGCTCCAGCCGCAGAGTGTGATTATTTATTCTTGTCTCGTACGAACATCGGTTGTGTTCAGGTGAGCTATAGTGTGCCAAACGAATAATTCCGGCAGTTCTGCTGTGCTCCATATCTCAATTCTCATGAGATTCCCTTTTCTTCCTAAAGTAGACATTTGGTCCTCTATTTTCCACTTAATCCTAATATTTTTATCTCTCGACCATATCTGCTGACATCAGCACATCTATATGTATTTATTATCTTTCATCTTGTTAGGTCATTACTCTCGCAGACGAATCATCAATTAATTTAAATTTCAATTAAGCAGAAATAAATCGTTTCACACTTCATATCCAATACTATATTTTTACTTACATTATAAATTGGTCTGAAGTGATAATAACTCACATATCATAAGACTGGCGACATGCCATTAGTGCCTTTACATCATTATTTAATATTATTATATTTTACAATTAAAATTATCGCTCTGATACAGTTCGATTATATAGATTTTGTTTTCATATCAAATCATTAGATTTTTGAATAAACAGTGAAATTGTGAATATGTGCTATCATAACAATTGAACTGTGTTCGTGCATTAAATAATAACTGTGGATCAAAGTGATTATCTAAGCTGATAATCGACAATATTTCAATATAATACATACTCTGCTTGATATAGAAATATAACTGGTATTTTTAGTATAAAAAATATACAATAAAAAAAAAAAAAAAAAAAAACCAGTAAATTTTAAACCTTTAGTTCAAATAAGAAGCTTATTCTGCCCTATTAGCTAACAAAACTACGCTTGTGGTAAATGTCATTTTATGAAGACTAGATTCGCTGCTTGAGATGAACAAAAACATAAAAAAAAAAAATAACATACAGTCTTTCTTTGTTACACCTCCTCTTCTTTAAGAAAATCCTCCTCCATGGGGGCTAATAAGAAAACCGCGCAAAGTCTCAGAGTGGGGGAGCGAGAAAGGCCTTCTTCCCCATAAGGAAAAATCGAGTCGATAGAAAGATCATTCTCCTCACTCCCAATAAAATCATGCCTCACCGCATCTTATGTGGTGATAGAATCATCTTCAGCGAGTTCGGATAGTGTATGCGGGCATATGTATCTCCTTCGACTGAAACAGGAAATAACCACATCGTCTATCATAATGAGTGCACACGATTTCTATTTGGAAAGCGCATCGAAGAAATAATAATGCCTCTCTTTCAATCCCTAAACCGAATTCTCCCTCGCCTTTCGATTGGTCTTATGATATATCGTTTCAGTTTGGTTGTCTGCTATCCAAACAGCGTTTGTATTTTCTGAAACCTTAACGCGAAATCACCTAATGAGGGTCTCTGAGAAATGTTCCGACTTGTTTTAGCTTCAATTCTTCTCCAAACGTTCTTGTGTTCTACATTACAAGCCTCATTGAGCTTGAGAACTGGTGGCGGTATGAAGATATTAATGGCAATACAGCACTACGGGAGAACTTCTACTACTTCTTATTCTAATTTGTCAGTTTAGGAGGTGGAATATACAGCGGTTGAGGGAATGTCTTCAAAAAGGCGGGATGGAGAAAACGAGAGAGATTGTCTTCAGTCGCTTTGATGTACAGTCGTTTAGTTTCGTGTGGATCGAGACAGTGTTTTGGGCAAGAAGGAAGCTTTCTTGATTTACTTCTCGATAATTAACCAATAAATGTTTGTCCAAAAGAAGCTCTTTCTCTAATGATGATAATGACCTTGACTCAGGTCAGGTATTTTGGTGTATCTTGTTATTCTTCTTACTTAGTCAGACTATATGAATCATCATTAAACTTGTGGACTACGTAGGCTTTTCTTGAGTTATTGTCTTTCAAGAACTTTGTACATGTAGGAGAGGAATTTTTCACCCCGTGTTATTGCTACCTGCGGACTCAATACCGGGAGAGATCCATTCCATGATCTGCAGGGTTGTAATATTCGCTGGAAGCTCAGTTTTCTAGAATGATATTGCTTATTATCAATTCGAATTCAATTATATAATTAGTTCATCTAGGGGTATAGTAATATCTCCAACGGTGACGCGCTTGGGCACAAGAAAGGAGATGTACGGAGCCCGGAGATCTCTTAGCTCAGAAGATCCTCAACTCCATTTTACAATACATATTGATATCAGTGTCGCTTTTTTTGCCCTAAGGACGTCGGGGCTTGACATCGCACTTATATAGTGGTTTTCGTAGCTAGCGCTAGAGTTATCATGCTTCCACCGTAAAACTTGCCTTGCGTCAGCCATCTCGCTATTGATTAGTTGGTACACGACATTTCAATGCGGGTACGGCTCAGCCAGCTATGATCGTTTTCAGTACTAAGGATGAACTGTATGTCTTCTATCCATACAGACATTATATCGGATTGCTTATCAGGTTAGGGGACATTGTTTTGCTTTCTTATCATAAGATAGGTCTAGTCGTGGTTATTAAGCACATCTTACAATATGTGAAAGGAGGAAAATATCGGTTCCGTCATTATACTTTCTCGGTGTATGTTCCACCCTTTCTTTATCTTCGGACACTTTCAAGCTTTGTTGCCCTGCTTCTTTCACCGAAGGGCGGGGGCGTTGCGGGTCTCGCATATCCCAATCAATTACACAAGGCGGCTACGCGATTGCAGGCGAGAGTCTGATAATCTGGGATCATCATCTTCATTCTAGATGTTTGCTTGGCGGACAAGAAGTAGATGCGACTGCGTAAACACACGTATCTTGCTGCTTGAATTAATTATGTAGAAGGATTATTCAAATTTCAATTGCTTCTTTTCGCAGAGTCGAAAGTACAAGCTATGTTGCACATTCATTTAGAAAGCTCAAGAATAATTTAATGTAATAATATATAATGATAGATAATAATCAATTATATATTATTATGATGCACATAATATATCACTAATTATTTGAATTACATCTTGTCATATAATTAATAATATGACTTAATAATTAATTTACATCCACTAATAATCGAGGTAATATATTTTATAAGATGAATGACGTGAACTTCTAATGTCCTGTTATATCATCTATTAAAGTGGAAATTGGTTGAGTGAGGCTAAGTCTGGGCCCTTTAGTTGTTAGCATTCATGTAACATTGATAATATAAGACCACAAAATATATTACTTGTAATACCATGTTAGTGACGGAAAACCCGATTAGTCGATTTTGCATTTAACGAAACTGATATTGAAAATCGAAATGGAGCAAAGGATACAATATTTGCCCATAACTGCTCAATCATTTACCACTGCGATTACAAATACATAGGAAATAGTAAGTTGAGTATCTAATAACTAACCAGCTTTGCTACTTCAGTCTATTTAATATTCACCCATATGGATCTGGTGGCACTATAGTGGCTCATTCGTTTCTGTATCTTATTTCTCCTTCATTTTAATGAATCTATTTGTGAGTATTCGGGCTTCTTGACTAGAGGTAATAGTTATCGGAAAGGTATCCTATCATCGATTGCTTGCGAATTGAACTGCGTAGGGCCGCCAGTTTAGAGGCGCTACGGGATTGGGCGTGTCACCACCTTTGTGTCTCATCTTTGAGTGATTTGACCATTCTACACCAATGCCCTTTGTGGCTATTAGCCAGAGTACAATAACCAATTAATGCTCTGCGCTCCACCGCTTCATCAGTAAGAGAGGATATATCAGTTCGTCTTTCCACTTTCTTCTTTACTCGGTCTTTTTATATGGTCACATTATAGCGTCCCAGCACTCTCTCTCTAAAGGTGATCGTAAGCTGCGCTATCTACAATTTCATTACAATGTATTTTTGAATAAGAATTGAATTATTAACATTTTGCCACGTTTATTAGTATAGCTGAGAGCTCCGCAGGAAATTATCGATCAGTTACTCAGAGATCTAGTTGCTATCCCCCCATTCTAAAGGTCATGAAAGCGGGCACTAGGGCATACATTTTAGCATCCAATTGGCAAGTCTTCCGAAGGAGTGAGAGGAATGTTCGATTATATTATTAAATATGATAAACATTTATTAACAAAAATATTTTTAGACATTTGGTTTGAAATAAAATATTATAACACATAATTGTGATATAGCTAAAGACAAAATGAACAAAAAAACTAAGACGAATATTGGAGGTTATTTACTATATCTTTTGAAACTTATTTTGTGTTTGGTAGATATGGAGCCTTAAGAACCGGATTTTCTGCTCATGGATGTTCCCTAATATTCCATTCGCCGCAAAGCTCATAGCTTTCGGGTGGTTATAGTTTAAGCGCCCGTATTCAACTCTCACTAAGTTTCGTCTAGGAGAGTAAAGGTAACAGACTTGCTATTCTCCAGATCTTCAGTTCTGTCATTGATTAGGTCGCCCCGAAACTTCTTCTAGACACGCTTCCTACTTTTTTTTGTTGTTGTGGAAAGCACTCACTTCATTCTCTGCTCCTTTGTTCAGTCCCACTCTCTTGGTTCCCCTTTAATGATTATTTTTGTATACTAGTTGCTCTTCTTTCTTTTACACTATTATTTTAAATTTCCCCTTATTTTAGATGAAGATCATGCTTTCATTTTTTAAATAACATCACATCGTAAAAATATCTGTTGAAAATCCTATCTATTCTAAGTTATGGTCCGGTCATGGGTCCCGCGGGATCTATTATGATAATGTGGCGATAAGAGAGAAGGAAGTGAATGGAGTACCAACAGAGCTGTGGAGCGGGAGCGCCACAAAAGTTTTTTGGCGCAGTGGTATAATGACTCATATTGGCACGAGATTATGTGCCGATCCCATTTTGATGGCGCGACGTTGGCAGAGTGCGTACCATACAGCGAGCTCTCCTCTAGCGACCATAAAGGGTTCCCGCGGATAAAAGGTTACCTGGCCGTCATGGCCATTCCAGAGCCTAGGTTTCGCGTCCTCTTTCGTTTTTTTTCGTACGAAACTACTACTCGTACTGTTCACACCAAGCACCAGAATTCAAATTTCATTATGTGTAAGCAGGCAGTGGTGGGGTATTAAGAGCGAAAGCTTAAACCTGGCTGATGACCTGGTCAGCGCCTTTTAAAGTTGGACTCTTGTATTTGCCGGCAGACTTAAAGGAGGGAGGATGAGTTGTTTTAGATTCCTATGAGTGTTATCAGAATCTTATGAGATATCGTCAATAATAAACAGTAACTATGAGATTGAGATATATTAGGTACTGTGGCCAAATATTTAGTGTGATCGAGGCAAGGATTATCTCGCACTCGGTCAAAGGTTCGTAAAGTATTTCAAAATTACGTATCTTGATCGAACTAGCTTTTACATCATTCTACCTTTACACTCTGATTGCCAAAGTCGGATCTCCTCTGTTTCTTTGTATCTAATTTCATCAAGCTAAGTCTCGTGACACCTTTATTTATATAACCCCTCTCTGCCAAGCTTTTTCTCTAGGCTGGTCCTGCTTGTATATAAATTCACCTGCATGCTACTCCAAAGAGCTTCATATGTGTAACCTGATAATTATCTGATCGACTTTACAAAAAAGATTTCTTGATCAACTGAGCTCGCGCCTTTTCTTTCCGTCCCACCTATTCCCTTTTCAGCTGCAAAATCAGGCTTTCTGTATATATTACTAACCATGACGATATTTTACTGGTCACAAGCCTTGAAGGGATCGACATCGGAGCCGCTGAAGACAATGAAGAGCACTCGCTGGAAGTCTGTGTGTTAAATTAGAGATTAAACTTTATTTTACTATAATCAGTACGTGCTGAATCAAGAAGAAAAGAGCAGATGTGATGTTTCCTAGTACATTACACGATATTATTGTTTAGGCTCAATAAGCGTCTGATGGTTGTTTACGGATTCGCCCTTCTATGCCTCCCTTCTCTGGGTTTCTCTTAGGCGGTCTGAGAGGTTCCGGATAGAAAAGTTTAGAGAGAGGTCGCTTAACGTTTTATAAAATAGGCACCGCATTACTATATAACAGAAAGAAGGAGGATTTTATATAGGAGCTTTTCGTTTTAACAGCAATGTATGGCTTATCTTTGCTTTAGCCACAGATTTGTGGCTTTATTTCAAAGACTTAGTGTTAAAATTAAGGAATAGCTTATCAGAAAAAGAATCAGGCTGTGGATTATGTAGACATCAATAATCGGAGAAGGCTTTTAGCCGTGTCTGCTCACAAAAACTGCTTATCTTAAAAGTTCCGTGCCTACTCTACGCTCTCTACTTCACGGGCTTCGGAACTCCAATAAATAATCTTCATCTCTCACAATCGCTCGTCACAAATGCTTTATACAGTTGCTATAGTTTAACTGGGGGATGAATCTCAAAGGACTATGCCTGCTTATCGGTCATCTTATTTCATCACACCAGTCGGCTATTGACAAAAGATATGATGCAAGATTAAGTAAACAAATTAATTTAATTATACTCACCTCCCCGCAAATACTATCTAAATTTGTATTACTAACAATTCGGTTGATTGTACTTACTAATCAGGGTAGGAAATAGAGCGATTATATTATGTCTGGCTACTATGAGAGAACTTTCTCAATTTTCACCTCTTTATACTTAACAAAATAGATGCTGTTTTTTTTCATATCCAATAACCGTTCCTATTACTTTGCTTCTCTCTTCCTCCGTTACGCAAGTGAAACAGAGGCAATGCCGTCACGCCTTTGGGTCTATGAGAGGCTCTTATATATGTAACTGTTTTAATATTAATTAGTATCTTATTCTATTTTTTTCTTAAACTCACCTAATCCGTTATAATTAATATCGAATATATCTATTATTCAAACAATTATTTCAAATTTCTCAATGATAGCGGCACGAACACACACTCTTCATGATGCAAAACAAAGATAGTATGAGATGGTAAACCTTCCGTCGTAAATAGAATTCTTCTCTTCCCACAATGCCTTATCATTGCTATATACATTGCAGTTTAGTAAATGGATATAGCTATCATGTAGAATAGGACAAATAATAAACGGATTACACGAGAATCTAATGTGGATAGGAGGCTGCGAATGTAAGACAGACGGGAAAGTACGAGAAGAGATGAGCTAATTTAGAGTTGTGTGAGAGTGGCCAGGTTAGAGGAAGAATATAATGTAACGTCATCTATCCGATCGTTCGTGCCATTTAAACAATCTCGTCAGATGTTACTTCCTTTCGTGATCTACTGTGCTATTATAGAAAGGCATTTATCTTACTCTCATTGTATGTCAAAGAGAATTTGGAATAAAGGTTATTAATAAGAGAGAATAGAGAAATATATTAAAGACTTATTCTAGCGTATTGATTTGAATATCATGACTTGTTGTATAAAAATGTAATGATTTACTTCATATAGATTATGATTTCTCTTATAATGAGTTACATTGAGGGTTATCAAATTAGTATTAGTAGCGAATACAGCTCA
This sequence comes from Trachelipus rathkii, assembly GCA_015478945.1. Lineage (NCBI taxonomy): Eukaryota > Metazoa > Arthropoda > Malacostraca > Isopoda > Trachelipodidae > Trachelipus > Trachelipus rathkii. Next base: position 18,251 of record JABUQX010077087.1, read on the forward strand.
AAAAGTAAGATCCTATTTTATTCTCTTTTTTTTCAGTCAATTTATCAAAATTAAGACACAGTGAATTTAATATGGTAGAACATGTCTATATTTTTTCTTTGGTTTAAATAAAGAAAATTTTTAATAGATTTTTTGTGGACGTAGTCACTGGGCGTAAATTCTTCGGTGGTTCATTTTTGCTAAGAGACTCTGTATATCTTGGTTAAGTTGTGTTAAGTGATCGTTGCCATTTGCAAGGTCACTTCCTTCTTTTAGTGGATTTTATAGTAGATCGGTAATATTTTGCAGTTTGAATTCGGAGGTTTTGTACTTTGAGAGAGATAATCACTCGCGGTTAAAGTAGATTCGTTTAGAACTTGTATTTGAATTGACCTCATATAATACCAAAAGCGCTCGTACTATTTCAGTCTAGATTTACTGGACAAGTTTCTAAAGAGGTTGTTACTTATTAATTATTATTTGAATTGTCTTGCATACATTTGACATTATTAAAAATGCAGCCTCCTTGCCGGGTTATAAAATATCTTATTTATGCGGCTCATTGGTGATTAGGTGATAGTTGTTTATCCTTTGGGTCTTTGCTCTATTATTCTTTTTTAAAAGAGAGATGAATTGCTGTATAAGTCGTTTCATTTAAAGTTATTATTGTTAATCTGACAGATTCCTACCTTTACTGGCTTGTGTCTCTGACAAACTCATTGCACTAATCTGTGGGATGCTTTAATACTCATTTCTGTTTCTATTGAATTACGAGTGTCTTGTAGTATTGATTTATGTGGTCTAGAGACATAATCTGCACCAAGTCGGGAAGCTCACTAAGTAACTGGGAAATGCTGGAGAAATAGCATAAGAATATCTTTGTATCATTCAGGTCCTGTATGTCATGTTAAAAGCCCGCATGTATGAGTCAATACATCCACTGATTTGGGTATCAGTCCTTTCCGATTTGTCGCTCTTTGCAATTATATGATATAGCCCCTCTATAATAAATATGGGTATTACAGCTATCGTGTCATGTGCTCTCTTTTGCCAAATTTACGTCGATTTATATTACCTGGGAGACTTTAGTAGCATGTTCAGTAAGATGACCTGCAGAATCTAGTGTTTTTATTGATTTAAATTATTTTTTATATACTAAGTTGTTCAGGATTGTCTTCTTGCTCTCAGTTTCTTTGGGCCTGTTTTTTCGTGTACCTCATTGAGAGCCCTTTGAAGAACCGATCACAGTGTTCGTTCCTAAATAATCTTGAAGGAAATATATGCTAGTTCTTGTAATAGATAACAATACAATTTACTACATCTGGTTTGTACGGCAATGTCTAGAAAGGGAGGGACAGTATCGGAGGGTGGGCCTATACTAAGCTGCTTATTTATCTCTGCGTTTATTTCACTATATATATACTCTCAAGTTTATATTTAAAATGGTAAATTGTTTGTAACGGTATTGTGTGAATCTTTTTATTAATGACTTTTCTCTATTACCGATTTAGATCTTGATCATTGTCGATTATTTCAGTAGTAAAAATAACAGAATAAATTAAAATACTTATACCAATACTGTAGAGCAGAAAGAAACTTTATCATGGTCAATGATTCCAACTCTCTCTTATCTGGTTAATTTCTGTTATTTATCAGTGTAATTTCTTGGTGATTCAACTAGTTAGTTAATTTAGTAATAAATTTTGCAAGTGTCATAAGTATGTTGTATCAAAATTATTCTGTGAATATTCTACTATACATTTTTCTTTTAGTAGTTGTCAATTTTTAACCATCATCCTCATATTACGTTTTCCATCACCATATCTTTCTTCCATCTATTCTCTTGAGAGCTTTTTTGTAATTTATGAATTAAGGAAGGCATTCACGCTTGGTGGTCTACTCTACATTAATATATCTTTCATATTATCAACAAATGGATTAGTCTCTTTCTTCCATTTTGTTCGTTTTGTCAATTTGTTTGATGTTGCTATTACTCTAAGGGATCTTTTTTTATCCACATTTTTGTATTCAGTTAAATCGTTTTCGTTTTATCCTCAGCTGCAAATACTATTAGTGTATAGTAAGTATGGGAGTTAGGTGGCAGCCTAGTTTGTCTCATATTTTCTTCCCTCTATATTATTAAGTTATTGCGGAATAATAGAGGTCTCTCAGACTCACTTGAATTACCAGTTGTGACGGATAAATCTGAGGCATAGCATTTATGCTAACACATGCCATTCTACTTATTCTATTGGGTTAAAAGATTCCAAAATTGTTAGGTGATTTTTCGGGGATGCTTTGTGGACAGCTCCGCTTTTGATGAAGCTTTCCTCTCATTCGATGCGTACGTGATTAATTATTTTACGTAGCGGTTCTTATCTCTTTTCTGTCTGGCTTTATTTGCTTTTTGGCCGGACGCTATCGGCTCGTTGATCCAGGTAGCATATCATGCAATAGAAATTGAAGAGGACTCCCAGTCATACTATACTGATGTTGATAGGGCTTAATTTACATTTGCTGAATAACTTTGTCTCATTCTAATTTTGTGATTGTTGTCCCATTTATGCATCTTATTTTTACATTGTGATCGTATATCATCTCTGTCGACTATTTGTTCTTTTGGTTGCATTTAATGCACAAGTAACTATTATATTCAAAAAGCGAATACGAAAAATCTCTTTTCGACTTCATCATTGCACTAATATCTGAAACTTTCTAAGATATATATTTTCGACGACCTCTAGATTATATATATATATTATCATATATATACATATATTACTACTTATATATTATCTCTTTCAATTATACTATATATTATTCTCTATATTATTATATATATTTTTATATTACTAATTTTCTTATATATATCTATACTATTTTCTCTCTATTTATATATCTTCATATTATATTATATATATATTATTATCTTTATCTATCTATTATATTTACCTTTTCTCATGTTTTATTATCGGTTCCCTCCTCTCTCTTCCCCCCTCTCCTTCCTCCTCTCCTCAGATTGGGGTGAGGTTGTGTAGCATACATCCCGAACAGAAAGTGGTAGATGATATGTAATTCAAGCGAAAAGAAAATCCCAGCCTTACGCTGTAATTTCGCTGTTTGTTGTAATATGCCGCATGGCGTTTAGGGTGTAGAATCTTTCGCAGTCTAGAAATAACATCTTTCATCTCGCTATCTAGTTTGGGACGACGACTTTTCGCGATGACAGGGGCCCTTCTAACTGGCCATCTTTTCGCTCATGGATGTGTTCATATACTTGTTGGACCCTTGCCAAGGTTCAACCAAACTGTAGCCTCACAAAACCCGCTTCATTATTATTATGCAACTTCACCTAAGTTCGTAACTAGATCTTTCTTACATATTCTTTCTTATTCAGTTCTATTTTCTTCTCTTTATTTGACTCAATCCACTTTTTTCTTTCGGTCTTCCTTTTGCCGCTCGATTTTCCTCGAATCCACAATTGGCTTTCCGCCCTTTTCTCGTTTGTCTGTTGGTCGTTTGTGCTGGCGGTCTACTTCAAACATCCGCTTACTTTAATTGATTTCTAATCATCTCTTCACAATTTTTTCTCTATGACAAACCATTCTCAATGTATCTCGTTTATTTTTCCGTCATTTTCTCTTTCTCACACCACAGCAACTCCTAATGCGTTCACCTCCCATTATATCAATTCTTCTCACATCTAACACGCCTTTAAGATTGTCTCACTCTAAATATATTGTATGCTTTAGATTCTTCCGTTCTTATTCTTCCAACAATAGCTTCACTATATATTCATTAACAAAGGTAACAATATACTCTCATCATGGAAAACTGTAGCGCACTCAAGACTTACATCCATTCATAGTGATTTATTTATGCGAATGAGTTCAACCTCTCCTATTCATTCACAACTTTCCTACTACCTCTGCTTCCATACCGCTTTCTCTTTTCATACCAACCTTATCATCTCTATATTTTAAACTTCAGACGCTGTTTCCGAGTTTGCTCACTAATCATCTCCTTAGCATAGCTTTACACCGGCGGACTGTCCTCTACTTCTGCTATCCTATATCTCCTTACATTTATCTATCTTTATACTTTCAAACCCCTTCTTTATTACATCCTGCCTAACCTCCCTCTGCAATTCCCTCTTTAAACTCTTTTCAAATTCGCAACACAAAACCAAATTCAGCCGTCATATAATAAATAGTTACTCGCCTGATCTCCACGTCTCTTTTACCATTCTAGGAGCTATCTAACACCTGTTCTTGCCCTACTCTACCCTTCTATATTCTTTCATTATCTGCATTCGCTCTCATTATACTAATTTTGAATTATATTTCCAATTAGTATTCATTATTACACTTTCTTCCTCACGGTCTCTCACATCATCATAATCTCAATCTCACTGTTCAACTATTTAGTCTTAATCATGCTCGAGCTATCGTTTGGTCATGTGACTATTCTGGGCTTTGGATTTTTATTTTAGAAGCTACGACCCAGCACGGTATATAGTACTAACTGCTATATGGTATAGGTAATAAGTATAATTATCTATTGATTTAATTATCTACTAGGCGTGATTATTTTCTGTTATTTGTAGAATTGATACTATTTGTCCGTTTGATTTATGTGTTTGTTATGCTTAGGGTCTACATATATGAGTTATTAGATTATTCGGGGTTCTTCAGTTGGATTATGTCACTATGGTTTATTTTACTACTACGCTGATTATTTTTTCTTCTCGTGCTAACTCTCCTTCTCTAGAGGCTAGTTAGCCGAGTATTTGGTGATTTATATTTCGCAAGACGAATGTACATATCTCGATTTTTTGTTCGATTATTTCAAGGCCAAAGTGCGACAAATCAAATGGACATCTGTGCGAGTTTTTTTTTTCTTTTTTTTATTACTAAAGGTAATCACCAAGATTTCTTAATATTTTGCAAATATTTGAATAAGATTCAGAGTCTTTCGGCCGATCTTAGCGGGGATCTCGACGGGGGGGATCTCTCGTCCCTCTCGTGCTCCCCAGGTCGCCTCGAGCCCCTTAAAATATATAGTGACTAAAAAAAACTGGAAATAAAAGAATGTACATATAAATATTAACATTCATTTGAAAAAAAAGCACTTCGTTGAATAGCTTCTCCGCGATCTTCTTTATTGGGGTTTTTAGCTAACAGCGTGACAGCTGGCGCTGGGGCTTGCAGCGAGCAGTTTTTCTGCTGATCTGTCTGATAATTATGACATTGGTGTTGTTGTAAGGCTACCTCTGTGTTCAAAGGATTGAAGTGCCTATGAATAGGAGGTATATTACTATCTGAGGTATGTCTCATAAGGCCTTTCATACTATATATGGGAATGTCTTTGTATAATTACATTCGCTATATGGTATTTATACTTATTATTACTATTATATTTATTACTTTTTTCCTAGTTTATTATTCTGATTTATTATTTATTAATCTTACTCTTATGATCTTTGGTATGGTACTATATATGTATTTATGTTATTTATTTATTGGTTCATTGTTATTGTGTATCCATTATGTCCGCCTCTATTATAATATATAGCCGTTTATTTTATTATATATTCATCCCCTTTGGTTGTCCCATATGCTCTTCGGCCAATAATAATAGTTTCTTTTTTATCAGGTTGCTCTATTTCTAATTTCTATCTATTCATATGTACTTATTTAATTATATTTAGATATATAGCCTATCACTTATTATTCTTATTTATTCATTTACTCAGTAGTTATGTTTGATATTTGTAAATAAAGTTAGTTTTATTGCTCTCTGTAGTATATATTATTATGTACTCTTTATTTTATTATATGTAATATGATTATATTCTAATTTCTATATATCATATTTTATATACATAATTATAATCTTATATATATTATATATATATATTATATATATATATATATTATTTATATAGTATATTATATATATATATAAATATGTATTTATTTTTATACATATATACTGTATATTTATTATTTTATATCTTTACTCATATATATATATTAATAATATCTTATTATATATATTCTATACTAATCCGAGATTAAATTATATAAATTAGCAGCAAATCCTTCTATTATATTTATTATATAATATCATCATTTTATAATATATATATATTTATACTATATTCTCCCTCCGATCTGTTGACATATCTATTTTATTATATATTATTATTTATACCGTTTATATATATATCTATTATATTACTTTAAATAATTCTTAATTTTACACTAACTAGTTCCTTATTCATCTCTGAAGTTGTTTATTTGAAGACAATCTGTCAAATCCGGACAAACTTCTCAAATTCTTGTCAGAAGATAAAATAAAATGCTTCCTACTTAAGTGCTAACTTGCTAATGACCTTAATTATTTTGTGTAGTAATAGTTCGTTCTTTCTTTGATTTATTGCATTACATGTCTTAACGTTAATGTATTTTATTCATCAACATTAATACAGCCAAGCGTAATAGCTGTACATGCAACAGCATTTGTTTCCTTCTGGGACATGTTATCTTGTTAAGATGACGAGTCTTCCTGTATAGCGGATAATGAAATTTTAGTTTATGAGTATTATCTCAGCAGTTTTTTTAAATATCTCCTATCGCTACTTTACTAATATTGCTTCTATTATGCAGAATATTCTTTATGAGTGATGAGTAAAAGAATTTATATGGTTGTATTTTCACTGATACTTTTTCTTTGTTTTAGGCGATTAGGTATCTAATTTTATAGGAAGTGTCAGCTTGGCCTGAAGTAAGGTTCAAGACTTGAGGAAATTCAAATCTTAATATTATTACTATATATTATACTTCTAATTTTATATCTTATATCTATATTTTTATCTATTATTCATATATATTTATAACTATATATATTATATATATATATATCTTCTATATTCTATATATCATTATAATATCTATTCTCTATATATTCATTTTATATATATCTATATTCTCTCTATATTATTTATATTATTATTTATTATATCTTTGCTTCCTCAGTATGTGTGTTGTATAAATAAATTTAGAGGTCAAGCGCGAGTTGAAAGTGTTGAGACATTATATTAGAGGCGGTTTTGGCGCCTGTGTTATGATAGGATCATGCAGGAGGGAGCATTATATATACTTTATATAATTATATTATATTATACTTCTATATATATATCTCTAATTACGATACTTTCATTATCTTTCATATTAATCTGAGTATAGTATCTCTACTACTATATTTATTCTATTATATATAATAATCTATTATATATATATAGCTTACCTATATGTATATCATACTTATCACTTTACGCCATATCTATTTATATCCTCTTTCTCCATCAGGTATACTCATTTATTTTTCCGGGGACCTATTTTGAGTATCAGTTTATCGATACTGTATTTATTCTATGCATATTATCTCCTATTATCCTCTGTTATATATATATTATGATACTATTAATTATTTTTATAGGTATATTCCTTTTATCTTATTGATGTAATGTATTTTATTCTAGTCTTAAGGTATTTTAGCATATATCGTTATGTGATTTGTGATTAATATTATATATTATAATTATATTATAATATTCAGTTATATATGTGTGTGTTGTATAAAAAAAATAATGAGGCAGAGGAAGATGAAAGTGTTGAGAATCTATTAGAGGGGGTGCGTCTGTGAGATAGAATGAGAGTTGAGCAGGATGAGTATCAGGTAGCTTCTATTGGTTGATTTTCGTCTTGAAAATTGTGTTGGAGAGATAACTACCGAGTGTTTATGCACCATGGTTTATTCAAACTGTGTGCTGCGGCACCCTGGCTGGGGTGCCGCGAGTTATTTTTGCGGGTGCCTTCGTCTAGCGAAATGTTTTCAGTTCAAGGAAATTCTCATTTGCTCAGCAATATAAAAGCATTTAAAAACTTATTCTCAAATCTATGTGATATTCTTTTTTCTTCTTAGCGCTTATATATATATAATAATACCTATAATATTATATATATCTATTTATTTTATATTATATATATATATATATTATAATATTTAAAAACTATATTTCTATTAATATAAATAAAAATATTAATATATATCATACACTTTATTACTAACATTATTATTACTTATAATATATAGTATATACCATCATTAAACTATATACTATATTTATATATATATATATATATATTATAATATAATACCGTACTATATATATATATATATATATTATATATATAATATATATATATTTTCTATAATATACTTATATTTATATATATTATATATATATTATCTTATAATATATTATATTATAGTCGGGATATTTTACACTACTATATATATATATATATATGGTCTCCAATGGAAATAATTCTTGAATCGAGCTAGTAGGGTGCCTTTAAAAGCCAACTGAGTTTGAAAACACTGGTTTAGACAATAAAAGGATTGCGGAGGGGAGAGTTTGAGAGAGGCATTGGAGTGGAGATCGTAGAGAAGGTGAACTTCGGGGAAAGCCGAGGAGGAGATGGATGGAGTTGGCGAGCGAAGCTTTGCAGCGAAGGAGAAACATGTTGGAGGAGGAGGAGGATGAGGACAAGAATCACTTCAATTTGATAGGGTGTGTGGTACGAAGACTACCCTGTATAGTGAGTTTTTCTCTGGTACACTATTTCGTCTCCTTCCTTTCGATCTTTCATTCCTGATGTAGACCTGTACTCACTCAATCTTTGCCGAAAACTGGTGACTACTCTCAACCCTCTAGCCATTCATTAATGGACCAATCGATTTATCCTTCATTTTTTCCAACATTTACGAATCTATCTTAACAGTAAGAGTTGAAAACCTCTTGATTCTTCCACTCTTATTTCTGATCGTCAGTATGGCTTTTATTAGGTACACCATATATTGGGGATCTTCTTTCCCTTTTATCTTATCTTGGTTGTATATATATATATATATATATATATATACTATATATATATTTAAAGTATAGATACTATATGATATTTATTACTATATATATGATAAATAATCTATATATATATATTATATATATCTATATGTAACTATAATATATAATAGTTATAAGTATAGATATATAGAGTAATTAGTATTATATAATTATATAATGTCATATTAGTCAGAGATAGGTTGAATTTTCAACTTGTCCTCTTCCAGTATCTATCCTTCTCTCTGTGACTCTCTGACTTCATTCGCGGTTCAGTCTATAACACAGATTGTGTAGACGCTACGTTTATCCGCTTGTGAATGTATCAATGGCGCTGTTCATTAAGGTGGTGCCCTATCTCAACTCTTTTTCTACTTTTCATCAATGACCTTCTGTCACTTCATCCCTTATTCTCCACAATTACATTGACAATACCACAACTCATTACTCCTATTATTTTAAAAGGCTTTCCACGCAATTTTACATAGCCGATGTTAGGAGTACTACCTTGATAGCCGATGCTAGGAGTGACTACCAATGTAGTTGTATAGCCGATGTTAGGTAGTCTGCTTTTGATTCAGCCGATGCTTAGGAGTACTAAACCTTGATGAACCGATGTTAGAGAGTACTGACAAGTTGATAGCCGGCGAACAAACCAAGCTGATAGCCGATGATAGGAAAGGCCAACCGACCGCAAAGAACGCGATATTAATGGGAGTACTACCTTGATAGCCGATGATAGGAGTACTACCTTGATAGCCGATGTTAGGAGTACTACCTTGATAACCGATGTTAGGAGTACTACCTTGATAGCCGATGATACGGAGTATGACCTGATGCCAGATGTTAGGTAGTAAGCTTACTTGATTTAAGCCGATGTTAGGAGTAACTCAACCGTGATAGCCGTGTTAGGAGTACATACTTGATAGGTCGATGTTAGGAGTAATACGTTGCAATAAGCGCGATGAGAGGTGTAAACAAGACCCTCTAGATAAGCCGATGATAGGACGTACTACCCTAGATAGCGATGTTAGGGAGTATCCTACCTTGGCAACGAATAGGCAGTTAACTACCCTTGATAGCCGATGTTAGGGCTAGTCTACCGCGTAGATGTGATAGGACAGTATGATAAGAGTACTACTACCTTGATAGCCGAATGTTAGGAGTACTGCTACCTTGAAGCGATTGTTAGGAGTACTACCTTTGATAACCGATGTTAGGAGTACTACCTTGAAACAAATTATCTCTCTTCTTTATCGCATTCCCGATATCAGGAAGGATACTGTTGTTTTCAATGCCTCAACATACTCAAGTTTTCATCTTAATAACCTAGATGATATACTTCCAAACAATTCAAACTTTTCTGTCCTTAATATATTGGTATATTTCTTGTTTTCGTGATATCTTTCTTCTAAAACGAATCATTAATCGTTTTCTTTCATAAAGAAAAACTTCTGACAGGTTAGAGTACTGTCGATAGGATTTTCAGATTTCTTCACTTCATTCCAGCAATGTTCGATCTCAGTAGCGATGTTTGTCTTAAATTCTATATTCATTCATATCTAGTGTCACCCAGCAACCACTAAGACAACTTCTTGAAAGTTTGGAAATTGAATTTTTTACGGCCGCTTATTAACTTAATTCTCTCTCTCTCTTAGTATAGCTTAGCGGACTTGCTGCATATCTTCGTCTTTATCTTTAATATCATCTCTCTCTTTCATATTTCCTCTTCAACATTCTACCCTCTATCGCTTTCTTTCTCTCTTCTGCTCTCCTAGATACATTCACCTCGCGTCCAATGCTCTCAGGTTCTCTCTCTCTCCTCTTCCTTTCGTCTCGTTATAATTTGTTTGGAAGGGCTTGCTTCGTGGTCATTCGGATGACTCGTCTCTCTCATTACTTCAGGCTCTTCTCGTCTCTCTCTCATCTCTCTCTCTCTCTTCTCTTCTCTCTCTCCTTCTCTCTCCCGCTAATTACAACGACACTTTTTTCTGAACTATTTAGATGCATATTTGTTCCTTTGAAAAGAGCTCATGTGAATCATCAATCTACACAGTCTCATCTCCTCTCCGTCAAACATACTGACCCCATGCTTGGTCGCTTTGCTCATTCTTAGCACCAAAGCTGGAAACACGTTTTTCTTCCATTTCCAACATTTCTATGACTTTAATCATATTCAAACGCCGTTTGTATTATCGGTTCATCTTTGGGACTAAATTGATTGTTGATTGGACTCCAACTCGGTGTTATACATGTATACCTCTTGATTTTCAAACCAGAGGAGATTTGAAAAAAACGGAAATTAACGCAAAGAATGTAATGTAGTCAAGGAAGCATGGATCAACAACCTTTGCTTTGACATTGACAATTTGTCAAAATGACCTCAGAAAATGTTGAACGTTTTTTTTTTGTTTTTTTTTTTTTTTTAGTCAGCGGAAGGAATATATTAACAAGGGAGGCATAAAGAAAATAGTCGAAGAGCGGCCAAATAGATTGCAACAAATAACTATCGCTCAATTATTTAAAGATTTATTTATTTATTTATTTGAGCTTACACTATAACTACAAAAGAGAAGGACTTCCAGATATGAAATGGAACGTGGAGAACTGTTAATATTAGAATGACATTGGAAAAACAATTGGGGGATAGTGTTGGAGTAGAAATGTTGAAGGGTCTAGGGAAATTTACTTTCAAGGAGATAATAGCAAATAAGATCAATAAATAGGCAGATATAAATAAATAAATAGACAAATAAATTAAGAAAATAATAAATATGATAAAATTAAATAGTCATGTGACAGCATTCATTGGCCATACCAATAATGCAGATACATTACAACAGCGATAAATCATCTCGTCATATACTATATATATGATAAATATATATATATATAATATTGATATATATATATATAGATAATTATATATATATATAATATATTATATATTATATTATATTATATATATATATATATATATATATATATTATAATATATATATAATATAGTATATATGCCTGCAATTCTAAGGACTTAGAAAAGCATTGAGCAGGAATAATAGGGAGAAACGTGGGAGAGTGTTTAGCAGATCCGATGTGTGCATACCAGAAAACCTGATAAAAGCATAAAATATATTGTATGAAAACAATTAAGATATGTTTTTTAGAGGGAACAGAAGAGAGAAGTGGATTGAAGTTGAAAACGGGGTTAGACAGGGGTGTACTGTCACCATTGCTCTTTTCACTTTACCTGGACAGTTGTCTTAAAAGGATATGCATAGGGGAGAATAGGGAGCACACGTTGTTTTATATGCGGACGATGCGGCAGTGATAACTCAGGAGTTTCAAGACTGCAAGAAGCTTTGAATAGTGGAATGACAAGTACTGAAGTCAATGGGTCATAGAGAAATAATCCGAGAGAGAAAACGGAATAGAGGAAATGAACTGGATAATTAGGAAGATGATGACTGAGGAAAGACTAGGTGGTGAACATAGAAGTAAAAGGCTTAAGCATGTAGTACATTGATCTCCTAGATTAGTGGAGAGCCTGTGTAATTATGATGATCAAGGAAGAGCAGGATCGAGTTGGATAAGGGAGAGATAGTGAAAAGCTCTACAGAATGATGAATGTCTTCTCCCGTACTAAGTGCTAAAGGAGAGAGGGACACCACAGAAAGCCAAAATATTAACTAGATAAGAGCAGAATTAAAAACATCTATATTCATGTAGACTCAGAAATACTTATTGTTGATGCACTCATGATATGAAGTGGCAATGGAGTGTGAGAATCCGGATATGAAGAATAGAGAGCATGATTAGAAGACTGCGGAGATGAGGGTGCTTGATATTAAAAGGAGCATGCGTTATAAGACGACAGAATGAGAGACCGTCGCAGCTGGTGAGGAGAGCAACTGAGAGGAAGTCCGTGGAACCTGCTTTTGTAAGAATAGCACTCACGTGAGGAAAAAGAAGCAAATTAAGATGGTTATTACATCTCGGGAATTGAAGATTGGCAAAGTAGGAAGAGTTTTGAGAGAGGATGAATGAGTAGAGATTTCTAGGGGAGGACCAAACATAGGGAGGATAGGACAGTAGGCAGAGAAGAGACACGAGAGTGAGAAAGTAGAGAGGAGTAGAGAGAAAGAGGTGAGTGTGTGAGAGTGAGAAAGTAGAGAGGAGTAGAGAGAAAGAGGTGAGTGTGTGAGAGTGAGAAAGTAGAGAGGAGTAGAGAGAAATGAACAGGCTCATCCATCCCACTAATGACTAATTAAAGATAAATTTAATTTATTCACTTATATATATATTAAAAATTAGTAGTTCAATAAAAAGTATAGCTGGTAAGGTAATCTATATATTAGTGTAATAATGAGGTAAATTACATAATATATAGAAAGTAATTATATTATGCTAAGTTATATATATTTATTATATATATATATATATATATAGTACGTATATAGTATAATAGTAATAAATGGTATGATACTATATATATTATTATTGTAGTATCACTATATATACTATAATAGTACTACCTATATCAACTTTATGGATGAAATATAAGCGCTGCCGGGATGACATGGCAGCGAATCTCTGCAGCATGAGTGCGTTGGCAACGGCACTAAGCAGTGCGTCTGGTTGACCCTTCAGTGCAACTGTTAATCCCTCAAATTAAAAGGAAGATCGAATCAACCTAATTATAATATAGATAAGTAATAATGAATAACTAATAATATAAATGGAATAAGAATAATACTATATAATAAATAATTAATAATAATAATAATATAATAATAAAATAATAATAATAATAATAATAATAATAATAATAATCAGCAGGACATTATCAGTTAGAGGATTAAAAACAACGTATTCGATCTAAACGCTCTTCTCATTATTCATTTATGGTTATGAATATAACATGCCATCAGTTCGTCAAGTTTAAAGTAAGGTTGGTATCAACACCTCGCGTCTTAGTTAAGCTGAAGGAGCTAGGACAATGATAACACCTCTTTCCCACTCCATTGCTGCCTTCACTCAGGAGGTACAGAGTCTACGCACTGCTTTGCTGACCTTCCGACTCCCTTTCATCATGCTATATGTATCACTGTAATTTATAATGTTACTTATTTTATCTTACGGGACCTCTCCCCCAATTTATCATAGGTGGTCTGCAATCTAGACTTACATGCAGGGCTTTCTTAGCACTGTAGAAATAAAGTTCTAATCCGCGGTTAGCGTAAACACATGGTGTCATAGATCCCTCTTTGGTTTTTACTCTAATACGTTTTTGGGTACAG
>JABUQX010077089.1:0-5000 GCA_015478945.1 Trachelipus rathkii
TTCATTATATATTATATATATATATATATAATATATATATATATTATATATAATATATATATATATATATATATATATTTATATATATATGATATTATATATATATATATATATATATATATATATATATATATATATTATTTATTATATTAAAAAAAAAAAAATATATATATAAATATATATATATATATTATATAATATATATATATATATATAATATATATATATATTATATATATATATATATATATATATATATATATATATAGTAGTGATGTATCTACTTCGTAGGTTGCACAAAGGCCGCCGCCACTGAGTGTTCTTATCAGCGTTGGCTGATAAGAACACGTGTTTCGTGATAAGAACACGTGTTTCGAGATAACGTAAGTGCTTTTACAGATAAGGATCGGTTCTTTTTCTTATTTCAGTGTAATTTAATTATTTTATTTAAATAAAAAAAATATAAAATAAATTAAATAAATAAATAAATAAAAAATTAAATAAATTGAATAAATAAAAAAAAAATTAAATTAAACTATATATATTATACCCGTATAAAGTCCCGCACCGCATCGCACTGCACCCGCACCACATCCGCCCGTAGCACACCGATTCCGACTCATCCTCTGAAGTTTATATAATCTATTTATTTATTATATTATTATTTTATTATATTATTATTATTATTATTATTATTATTATTATTATTATTATTATTATTATTATTATTATTATTATTATTATTATTATTATTATTATTATTATTAGAAAATGATTTTTTAGGTTCGGCTCCGGGCTCAAGCTATTGGCTCAATATTATTCTACATGGGTTAGAGTTATCATATAATGCTAAAATTTGGAGGGGGGTTAGATGGTGACGAAGCCTCCTTGTTAACGAGGTTACGTCCCCGTGGGTCCCCCGAAAAGGGGACCCCAATGCCCCCCTAAAATATTCGAAGTGCTCGTTAAGGCTGAAAAATTTGGTGGGAGAGCTTCAGAGTTGAATTTCTAGAATGAGTTAGTATGTGAATCTGAGGAGTTGGGCTCTGGAACCGTGCTGGAGCCGCTGCGGTGCCGAGTTAATAACATTCGTTATAACAACAAGTTGTGTGTTGTAGATAGGTTATCGAATCGCGTAGATCTCGAAAACATAGATGTGTTATAAGTACGTATAGGGGTGTTTAGGAACCCCCACACAGAGGGGGGATTCCATTCCCAATCATATGAATTGAAAGGACGATGAAACTCGGTAAAATACCCTTTCAATAAGGTACTTCACATCAAATGGGTTTACATAGCCTTACACACCCCAAGGGGGGTCTCCGGCCCCCAAACCTGAAATATTGACATAGAACGACGAAACTTGGTATACATCTTTCTTATGATGTATCCTAGATACAGAAAAGAAAAAAAAAAAAAAAAAATAAAAAAAAAAAAAAAATAAAAAAAAAAAAAAAAAAAAAAAAAAAAAAAAAAAAATTAAAATAAAATAAATTTTCTTTTTGAATTTAATTGTTGACAAAATTTCAAATTTGCGTTTTAATACCCTAAACAGTAAACAGTAAAACAAATGCCTTCCTCAATCCTTCACGTTGATCATTGACTCAATTGATCTCAAAGTCATATTTTTAGTAAAATTGTCATGTGTTTAACATACCCTAAATCAGATAAATCAGTAAATTCAAAACCACCCCAACTACACTCCTGTCCAACCATGATCTATTGAATCTATTGATTATTGATCTATTGATCTATGATCCATTTATTCAGGTCATAATTTTTTACTATAAAATAATCATGTTTTACATACCCTAAATCAGTAACAGTAAATCAGTTAAATTCAGTAAATCAAACTGATCATACCGACCACTGCCCTCATCATTCCCTGCTCTATTGAATCTATGAATCATTGAATCTTATTGATCTATTGATCTATGATTCAAGTCACATTTCGAGTATCATTTTGGGTACACATAACATAAAATCAAGTTCTTTATACAAAAGATCAATCAATATATGTTGACGTAACAAAGTTTCCACTTAATAAAAAGTCCTTTAGAGTATTCTGAAACTATGAATATAATGTACAAAGGACAAAAACCTGGACACACCTTAAACATGAATAAAACTGTTAACGTTAACCAAAGGTTTTGCACTTGAACAACAGTAAAGAACCTAGCACAGCGTACAAAACGTAACCTATTTCCACTTTTTAAGCATATCTCTAACATAACAATGTTAATTTATATTAACATGGTAATATTTAACTAAAATTTATCACAACATTGGTCAATTATCATAATAAATAATAAAGTTTCCACATCAATAAAGTTAACATAGCGTAACATGAACTAAGAAAATAATGTACAAAGACAAACCTAACACAACTTACACACGAATAAACTGTTAACATTAACAAAGTTTCACACTTAACACCAGTAAAGTACCTAACATTGCGTGCAAAGCGTAACCTATTCTTACTTTTTCAAGCATATCTCTAACATATTAACGTTAATCTTACACTGACCAGTAACAGTTTAGCAAAAATGTATCATAACCTTGTCTGATTATCATACAGACCAACGAATATATGCTAACGTAACATTGTTTTCACATTAATAAAGCTAACATAGCATTACCAGAACTAAGAAATTAATAAGCAATGACAAAACCTAACACACCTTACGTACGAATAAACTACCAACATTAACAAAGTTCCATACTTAACAACAGTAAAGTACCTAGCACAGCGTACAAAACGTAACCTATTCACACTTTTTCAAGCATATCTCTAAACATATCAGTGTTATTTTACATTAACACTATTGATTTACGTCGCATTTCAAGTATCATTTCGGATAAACATAGCACAAAATGAGTTCTTTATATACTAACCATCGAATATATGCTAACATAACAAGGTTTCCACATTAATAAAGCTAACATGGCATCATATGAACTAAGTAAATAATGTACAACGACAAATCTAACACAACTTAAGCACGAATAAACTGTTAACATTAACAAAGTTCCACACTTAACACCAGTAAAGTAACTAACATTGCATGCAAAACGTAACCTATTCATACTTTTTCCAAGCATATCTCTAACATATTAACGTTAATTTTACATTGACACAGTAATATTTAACAAAAAAATTTTCACAACCTTGTCTAATTATCATACAGACCAAAATTAAAAAATAATCAAAGTTTTATCCAAACATCCCATAAAAAATAAGTACTTTGAATAAAATATCATAGTAAATTGCATTAGTTTACTGATTTTTAAATCAGTAAATCAGTAAATCAGTAAATCAAATCATTCCTCCCCCTCCCCACATCTCCCTCCATGACCTTTTGATCTATTGATCAAAATTGATTCAGGACACATTTCGAGTATCATTCGGATAATAACATAGTACCAAAATAAGTTCTTTATTACTAACAAAACCGAATATATTGCTAACGTAAACATTGGTTGTCAGCATTAATAAAGCTAACAAGCATTACCAGAACTACGAATATAATGTACAATGACAAAACCTAATACACCTTACGCACGAATAAACTACTAACATTAACAAAGTTCCATACTTAACAACAGTAAAGGCTCACATGAACGAGAACACACATCTTTCTATGTAGAACTATTACGCTGTATTTCCAGTTTAGATATTACGAGGCGGTCGATCCACCGGATAACACCACACTTATCCTCTTACCCATGCTGCTGCGATGTCGATAATCTTGATGAGTCCATCAGCACAAACGAATAAAGGTCTTATTTTTGGAACCTTCTGGATGGAATACAAACAATGTATCGGTATCCATCCGGTTGACGATTAAATATAAATGACACATCGTTGGGAATAACGAAGCTTCTCGTGAAGATATCAACAACAGGTGTAGAGATGCGAGAAGATGTCATCGTACCAGCACAGCGAAAAATGTCCTACTGACGGAAATCGTATATGCGTAAACAACCCTTAAATGTAATGAGATTCTTTCTTTCAACCAATCAAAAGAAAGTAAACAAGAATACGACGCACGAACGAACCATATCAGTTCAAAGGGGTATATATTCTCTCGTTAGACAACAACAACAGCAATAACAATAAACAGGTTCACTATGTAATATGTGGTATACAAAGGAGACCTATTACAGCAAATGACGTGAAATGAGCTTAAGACTAACCAAAAAAAGTAATAATAATAATTAATAATAATAATAAAATAATAATAATAATAATAATAATAATAATATAATAATAATATAATAATTTCCGAGCTTACAACAGTAAAAAGTACCTAACATAGCATACAAAAAAAACGTAACCTATTCACACTTTTTCAAGACATATCTCTAACATACCAATGTTAATTTACATAAACATCGTAATATTAACAAAAAATTTAACATAACCCTGTCTAATCATCATATACTGACAATGAATATAAAGCTAACGTAACAAATTTTTTTACATCAACTTCGTAATATTTAACAAATAATATATTTATTAACATTGTTTTTTTTTTTTTTCTCACATTAATTAAAGCTACATAAGCATTACCAGAACTACGAATATAATGTACAATGACAAAACCTAATACACCTTACACCTAATAACCTCGTCTAAATATCATAATCCCCAACGAATAATTGCAACATAACAAAGTTTTAACCAAACATAACATAAAAATAAAATTTTATCCTTACATTAACATAAAAATAATTCTTTGAATAAAATATCACAGCATAAAGCGTAAAAGTTTACTGATTTTTAAAGCAGTAAATCAGCTAAATCAAACGCCTCCGCCCCTCCATACCCATCCATCCATGACCTTTTGATCTAGTGATCTATTGATTCATGTCACATTTCGAGTAACATTTCGGATAAACATAACACAAAAAATAAGTTCTTTATATACTAACCATCGAATATATGCTAACGTAACAACGTTTTTACATTAATAAATCTAATATAACATAACCTAAAC
>JABUQX010077089.1:22500-25897 GCA_015478945.1 Trachelipus rathkii
TCCTGTGTTTATTTTTGCTTTGTCTAAGTTTGTTTCAACATATTATTGTGTTGTTGTTGTTTGTCAGGCTAGATTACATGGACTTTCAGAATGTTTGGTTCGTTGTACGTCAGACTCTTGTTTCTTTATTCTAGATTGGTTGAGAAAGAAATCTCATTACAAATTTGGGAAACTGTTTATTACACTTGAGTTTCATCGTGGACTTTTTCGGCTGTGGTGGTACGATGCCGTCTCACACACACAAACCCTAAGCCTAGCTTGTTGGTGTTCTTTACGAGGTATCTTCTTATTCCTAACGATGTGTCATTTATTATTTATTCGGTACGACGAAAATGGGATCTGAATTCTTATGACCATGTATATCACGCATAGGGGTGCATAATAGACCCTTATTCATTTCTCTGTTGATAGATTAATCAAGATATTGCTTCGCAGAGCATGGGTAAAGGATAAGTGTGTGTCATCTGATGTATCGACTCGCAGTGAAATATCTAACGTGTGAAAGAACAGCGTGAGGAGTTAAATCAGAAATAGAGGTAGTTTTCCTCGGTCGTGTGACAATAGTTAAAATGCTTGCCTGTCGCGACTTTGGAGCCCCTCCAGTGATGCGGATATTCTGACGTACTCGCCTTTAGGAGTATTGTTACGTTCATATCATATTCTGAAATACTATACAGCTTTTGGTTATGAAAAATACAGATTACTACCCCATCTTGACAAACGTCGATACACCTTAGAGGACTTAAATACATATAGCTCATGGGATATCCTCAATATTTTACAACTGAAACATGTGGTTTAACGCGTATAAAGGGGGTATACCAGAAGTATGCTAAAACTAACAATAATGGGACAAAGTTTTACTTCTTCTGGCATGAGAGAATGAGTGCTATTGGAACCTGAATATGCAGAAGAATGGATTAGTGCTGCAAAATGCATTTATACTTACATCCTTTCAAGAGGGCTTGAATCCCTGGAGAGGTATATAGAGCAATGTCAGTCAATGTTGATTCCTATGTGACCTGCTTAACGCTCTATGTCGTTATAAAGATTCTGTGAATGCATGGAGTAATGTTATTTATTTATTTAACATCAATTCAGATATATTTATACTTGATATCATTGTAAAAATTGAAACTATTATTCGAGTCTTATGTAACTATTAAGATTGGCTACTTTGACATTTGTTTGTTTACAGTTTGATTTTATGATTCGTTTAGTTTGTAGGGATTATTATAGTAACATTACATCAATTTTGGGTTAGTTTAATATCTGAATTTTGATGGTTAAAATTTATTAAATTACTATGTTAATGTAAAGCTTTATGTTACGTTAGCATATATTAGTTGATTCAGTTGATAACTAAGAACACTAAGGATGGATAATATTTGTTAATATTACTAGCGGCTGTGTTAATGTAAAGTTAGCATTGATATGTTAGAGATATGCTTGAAAAAGTGTGAATAGGTTTCGTTTTTTGTATGACTATGTTAGTTACTTATTAACTAGTTGTTAAGAGTAATGGGAACTTTAGTTTAAATCTTGTTAGCCATTTATTATTTTTTTTTCGTTGCTTTAAGGTATGTTAGGTTTGTCGTTGTAACATTAATATTCTTCAAAGTTCAGGTATGTTGTGTTTAGCCTTTAAATAATGTGTAAAACTTGTACGGGCGGGGTTTAGATACATGTTCGTTGATTCAGGTTAAGAAACTTATTTTTGTTATGTTATTATCTTTTTTTTCAATGATACTCTTCGGATTGTGAGCAGTAATAAATAGATCATCGCGTCTTCAAAGAAATGATACTCGAAATGTGACCTGAATCCAATAGATCAATAGATTCATTGGAGGAGGAGCGGGGAGAAGGGGTTGGAGTGTGTTGTGTTGGTATTTACTCATTTCCTACAATCAACTATTAAATACAAGTAAACTTAAAAAAGAACAAACAAAAATCACCGTCGGATAATCAAAAAAATATAATGATATCATCAACTATCCTTTTTCCCTCCCTTTATCTTTTTTTGAGCAAGTGTTATTTATTATTTTTTGTGGTTTTTTTTTTTTGTCTGTTTGTTTGTTTTTGTTTGTTTGTTGTTTTTTTTTTTTTTTTATTGATTTTATTATGTATAATTTGTTGGGTGTGTTATTTAAGACGTCAATTGTAATACTTTTCTTTAATTTAATATAATGTTGTTTTATTATATCTATTTCACATTGCAGTTAAAAATTTGAACAATTTATAAAGTTGTTATACATTTACTTTTTCTTATATATTGTTTTTTGTGTTTATTGTTGTTATATTCTCGTTTTTCTAATTTATATTTTTATGAATGATTTTTTGTATTTTTTTATTAATCATACGATTTCGAAATATGGATCTATTTTCAATAGATCAAAGATCATAGATCAATAGATCAATAGATAATAGATCAATAGATCAATGGTGGGTGGGAGAAGGTTGGGGCGTGGGTCTGGTTATTTGAAATTTTCTGATCTTATTGATTTAACTTCTTTAGAATGGTGCAAAAATGCAAATGTTTAAGTTATAAACATAAAAGGATTAAATATTTAGTAAAATATATATTTTTTTTGAAAAATAAATAAAAATAAATAAAAGTTTGTGTTATGTTATACAAAATATGCAAATATTTATAGTTATCTAAAACATAAATAATTAAAAATTTAGTAAAATAATTATTTTTAGAACAATAAATATAATAGATGTTTCTGTAATAATTTACTTTAGCTTGAGCCGTCTTTGAATCATACAACGGTTTTCATTTTCACGTCCTTGGAGGTGGAGGGTGGGAAGGGTGGGAAGGGTGGGATGGGGTGGGATGGTGGGGGAAAATGGGTAGTTTAACTTACTGATTTTTATAGATATCTGCTTTAAAGAAAGAGTTGGGGGTGTGGATTAAAAAAAAAGACGTGATCAAATTATCAAATTTTACGGTTAATTTACAACATGGAAAAACCGCTTCCATGGAACAGTCCATCTTTCCCCAACATTTATGATCTTTTTTGCCTGGCAGATACTGGATATCGGGGCGATCCGTTTCCCTAAAACATGGCACTCTGGTTGCTCTTCCAACGACCACCAGTATCACATAATAACAATGGACTTTGGTTTTGAAACTCACTACTACTGACTAGACTCCATTCAGGCGAGGTCTTTCCCACCTCCAATACACGGAGAAAATTCCTCCCCTATAAACCGGTCGGTACAAAACACAATCTCTGTTTTCACGACTATTCCTTTTACCCAGGGACTTATTGCTGGCTCTCCTCGTAGGAACTCCATCTCAGCCTTTTCCCACTCATTTATATCCAATCTCCATATATAAATTTTTTTTAATAAGTGCAGTATGGTTCAACTTCAGGGGGTAAGATACCAATTT
>JABUQX010077090.1:0-2500 GCA_015478945.1 Trachelipus rathkii
AATCCCTTATAAAGTGTCCAATATTAGAGTACAGTAATTCTGTTCTATAGGTTATTACTTTACGTTGCAGAGTTTCTAATAACCACATCTACTGAACATAAACACCAATATTCATCACCCCTTGCACCTTTCTAACTCATTTACCTACTAAATGAAGAACTTTGCAGGTAACTTTATTTAAGACAAAACGCTTGTAATGGTACAAAGATAATATCCTCCAAATTTGTCCCCTATTTCGCAAACACCCTGTATATATATATATACAAAGAGAGAGAGAGAGAGTATATATATATATATATATATATATATATATATATATATATATATATATATATATATATATATATATGGTATATATGTTATATATATATATATATATATATATATATATATATATATATATATATACTGAAAAGTCATTTTTTTATCTTGAGATACTTTGTGGCTGGAAATGTAGGGAAGGGCCATGCCTACCCTGGCCAGACTTGTAACGCCGCTCATGTATACCTCCATCCATGCATTCGTTGTTGCCCCAATCAGAGAATCGTAAGACGTTTGAAAATAATTCTGAATTGTATGTATTTTTTTTTTTAAACCAGGCATTAAGACTTTAGATGCATAATAGCTTTTTATTTGCTCTACATCTTAATAGAAATTATACGATGAGATATTGAGGACTGTTAATGGGAAAAAAATTTGCAAATAGTCCTGGGAAGAGAGGTAACTGCTTGTGTGCTTGAGAAGCTCGAAAGAAGTAGTGGATGTGGTTAAAAATATTATTATTATTATCTGACAAGGTAATACTGAAAAATATGGATGCTTGTAATTAAAAGGCCTAGGATTGATAAAGTTATTCACTTATGATTGAGCAAACTACGAACCCATTTTTAGTGCTGGTTATAGTAATGTTGATGATAATTCAAGCAAAGCAGTCAACTTTGTTATTGATAATAAATTTAAGAGTTATACTTGGGATAAGGGAAAATTAAGAGGAAAATGTCCCGATATTGGAAATTACATAATTGGAATCATTATTAAAGATTAAATGACTTATTAACAAAAACCGTACAAACCACCAATTATGTGTGTATAATTTAAAGATGCTAAAGAGGAAAAACTCCTTTCCTTTATGAATAGTCTGCACAATTCTTGGCCAAGGTATTCTAAAATATTGAAAGAATCGTTTTGTAGATTGTGTGTCTTATTTAGACATTTCTATCAAAAGAGACATTTGGCCTTTATTGTAAACCATTTAGAAAATATAAAGACATGCATTCATGTGCTAAAGTCCATGCAATTCACATTGGCATAATGATGCTTCAGTATCATCTTACAAGCTAGTATTATTAGATTGTAGTAGCAGCAAGGAATTTTCTCAAACTTTTAAAATAAAATAAGCTTGTTAGTGTTTGAGCAACTGCATGTTTCTGATCTATTATTTATTAAAAAAAAAAAGAGGCAAAAATTGGCACCTATAATTTACTTTAATATTTTGTTGCACTTATGATATCGCTATTAGAGGTAACACTGCAGATACCGTCAATTTTTCCGATTTGCTCAAATTCAGAGTAAAAGCTGAGATGTTGTTCTTGTGGAACATTTGAAATCAAGCGGAGTAAAAGCTAAATACACATCACATATGATTCAGAATGAACTCATTTATTTGTGAAATTTAATATGTAATCACCTTGAATGAAGTAAAACATTTGTAATTTATGTGTGAAATCATATTATGTCACGTGTGCACACTGAAAAGCTTAATGATTGAAGTTCGCTTCGTTGATAAGGATCTCAAATGTACGTGAAGAATTTCTAGGCTTTAACTCCTCTTAAAAAACTTAAAGCTAAAGATATAGCCAGAGCTATTGTCACCGTTAATGATATTTAAGCAATTTAAATATGAGGTAAACCCTTGTTGAACTTGGCCTTGATAAGCCCCCAATTCATGACTGGCAAAAGAAAAATGGAGTTCGTAGTTAATAAGAAATCAGTGCCCTAAAGCCAAATCTTTTTCATTGTTGTTCCTATTGCTTCAATTTAATAATTAATGACCTAAATATTGTCCAGAATTTCAAAACACTATTGGAATAGTAAAATAATTTATAAATTTTTCCCAGAAATAACTGAAATTTGGTATAATATACTATATTGTTAGCAAGGAAACACGATGGTCTGCCAAGCACAAATCAACTAGGAATTTTAAGAAACATTTTAGCCAATTAAATTATCATTAAAAAGAATCTGAACCACAGGTAACGCAAGCAACATGAACTGCAGCATGTCAGTTTTCATCAGCAGCAGGAAGTCCTGTATTTCTCATCTGTTTAATAATCATGACGAAATATAGTTCATATTTGGAGCCTATAGGAAATATTCATCAAACTAAAGTAATAAATTTGAATGAGGTTCATTATCATAATAGAAACTTTTAAATATTTTAAAACTGATGAAATGAAAATAATGCAGTCTCTTTAAAGGAAATCTCTTTAAAAATCTGCAA
>JABUQX010077090.1:7500-37500 GCA_015478945.1 Trachelipus rathkii
TAAGAATTGCAGTAGCCTAGAGACTAGAATTCAAGTAGAGTTACAGCTAAAGGTATATCAGTTTTAGTCAAGAGAAAGGCCAACGTGTGTGTATATATATATATTATATATATATATATATATATATATATATATATATATATATATATTATATATATATATATATATATATATATATATATATATATATATATAAAGTTATATATATATATATATATATATATATATATATATATATATATATATATATATATATATATATATATATATATATATCAGGAAATTGGTGTTAGAATGATGGAGAATGGAGGGATGAGTGAGGTGCCCTACCTATTATATGGATGATTTGGTTCTGTGTGGCGAATCTGGAAGAGAGTTTGAGAGGATTGCTAGAGAGATTTGGCTGTGTAAAAGGAGGAGGTTGAAAGTAAACGTAGATAAGAGGTTATGGTTGTGAGGACAGCCCTCAGTGTGAAGTTATGCTACAGGAGCAGCTGGAGCAAGTGTCTGAATGACTTTAAATATTTAGGGTATGTTGGATGAGAAGGGGAATGGATGATGCAGAGTGTAGTAGGAAAGTTAGAATGGCAGGAAAGGTTGCCAGTGCACTAAATCGTTGGTGAAATGTAAAGGACCAAGTCTGAGTGCCAGAGTCTTACATGAGGTGTTTATAATAGTGTTATTGTATGTAGTGAGACTATGGTCTGGAATAAGAAGTATAGATCTAAAAGTTCAATGTGCTCAGATGGACAAGGGGTATAAGTGGTGAGAAGAATTAATAAATGAGGAATGAACTATTAGAGATGTGGTGTGAGAAAGGGGTAATGAGAGAATAAATGAAAAAGTATGTTGAGATGGTTTGGTCATATGGAAAGGATGAATGATAGTTTGTTGGTTAAGCGTATGTATAGTGGGGAGTGTGTTAAATCGACCGGCTGGGGAGACCGAAGAAAAGTGGATTGAGTCAGAACAGGAATGCAAGAGAAATGAGTTTGCAGAGGCGAGAAGAAAGGTGTATAACAGGAGTGAATGGCGGGGGATTGTGAGGGGGTATGGTTGTGGCCCACCTGGGCCAAGGGATGAACCCTTACACTCAGGGTTGCGGAGTCGGAGTCGGAGTCGGAGTCGCGGAGTCGGGGTCGGTTTCAGCAGGTGGAGCCGGAGTCGAGCTCTGAGCTGAAAATTTTCAAGAGGGTGAGTCGAGTCGGTAATTTTCAAGAGGTCGGAGTCGGAGTCGAGTCGGGGTCGGTAACTTTCAAGATAGAGTTGGAGTCGGAAAATTTAAAACTGACAAAGTTATAAATTGTGACTCTGTGAATGACTTCAATCGCTTCATGCAAGTTTATTGACTTTCGACTTCCACATCACAAATTGCAATTGCAAACTTCGAAGATTTTTAACCAGCACCTTATGTTTCAATTTGGATTATATTCTAATAAATTCAACCTTCAACCTTACACCATCTATATTTAAGATACTGAAGGAATAAAACTCCATGGTACGAAGAGAAATTTCTCTCATTGACAATGATATTATACTAGCTGTTGTTTATATTGATCCAATCTACAGGTACAGGAGTAGTAATAACAACAACAAAAAGCTAAATCTGCACTTTGCAATGTGGCCACTTGTATTAAAGGGTTGCAGGAAGTTCAAGAAGAAAAGGATACATCTAAACATATTGTAAGTGATGAAACTACAACTATCTCCGTTACTACCTTCTCAAGTCATTCTTCAGAAAGTTCAGAAGATTAGTATGAAAAGCTTCTAGATATTGAAGAGCTTAGTCGAAAGCGTCGATTGGCTCAAGAAAAAGGTCAAGGTTCTTCCTAATCCTTGTACACAATATTCCATAACTTTAAATAAAATTTCTTTGCTGCACTGAAAGAAGTTGAAAAAAATTGATGTAACTTCGAAGAGTATCAAGACATTGTACAAGAAGCTGAAATTGCTGTTACTGCTCTACCTCCAACGCAAGTTAGCGTGGAACTGCTTTTTCTGCTCTTCGCATTATAAAATCAGACCAAAGAGGAAAAATAAAGGAGAACCTGGCAGATGCTATTCTATTTTTAAGAAATTAGATGTAAGTTCATGTAACTAAGTAATGTAGTAGTATATATATATATATATATATATATATATATATATATTATATATATATATATATATATATATATATATATATATATATATATATATATATATATATATATATATATATATATATATATATATATATATATATATATATATATATATATATATATATATATATATATATATATATATATATATATATATATATATATATATATATATATATATAATTTAAATACCCCCTCCATAAATTATTTAAGTTATTAAAATTTTTTGATGGCTTAAGTCTCTTAATTATAAGTTTGTTAATAATAAAATAATAGTTAATCAAAGTAAATTAAATATATGTTTTATTAATAGAATGAGGAAACATATTTGTAATTGTGAAGATTTCTTAGTTGAAGTGGCTGTTTAGTTCTATATATATATATATATATATATATATATATATAAGATATAGTATAGGTATATAAGTATATAAGTATATAAGTTGAAGTGTATGTATATTACATATATATATATATATATATATATATATATATATATTCTTTCTTTCCTCTCCCAGGAAGGATTCTTCATCCTGTCAGCCGCGCAAGCATCTTTCTCCAGACGTCCCTCTCCTGCACTATTCCTTTTCTCTTCAGCGCTCTCATATTTGGTAGCTGACATCTTTCCAGAGAGTCCTCCACCGATTCCGCCCATCTCTTCTTCGGTCTTCCCCTTGGTCTTCTGCCCTCTGGTGTCCATTCCCATCTTCTTTTCGGCATTCTCTCCTGCTCCATCCTCTCCAGATGTCCCCACCATCTCAATCTCCCCACATCCATATTCAGTGTCATCTTCTTCACACCTCTATCTTCTCTAATAACTTCATTTCTTATTCTGTCTCTCTTACTCTTTCCAATCATAGTTCTTAATACTCATCTCCGCCGCTTGTATTCTACTCTCCTCTCTTCCTCTTTGTTGTCCATGTTTCCGTTCCGTACAGCAGTGGGAGTCAGTACGCTGTTAAAAATCACTTTTTTAACCTCTGTACAGCAGTGTGGGAGTCAGTATGCGGTATACCGCTTTCATAACTAATCCATACTTTTCCATTCTTCGCGTAATCTCTTCTCCACTTCCTCCCCTTCTGTTAAAATACCCTCCGAGATAATTGCAGGTATTTACCGCCTTCACCTCCTCCTCTCACCATCATTCCCATCCCCTCCTCATTTCCTCCGATTACTGTTAATATCTCGGTCTTCTGTATGTTCATCTTCATCCCTACTTCCTCCAACCTCCGCAAACAACTCCACCACCTTTCGAATCACCTCCTCTCGCTGCTCCAACATGCCAGATCGTCCGCATATGCCATTATGTCCCATTCAAATTCTCACAGTCATAGGGAACATGATACAAGTCTATAAAATATTTACCACTGACAGTTAGGGGACACAATAAGAAGTGTAGGAAGACGTGTAACCTTTATTCATTCTGTAATAGTGTTTAAAATTTTTTGAATGGTTTCGCAGGAGTTTGAGTGTGACTCACTCTGCAAACATTAAAGAAAGGGATTGATAGGTATATGGATTGTTTGTGCATCATATAGTATATTCTGACGTAGCCAAAGTGGCGGGTTTTTAGTTAGTTATTAAAGTAAACCGCATGTTGTAGCTACCAGTATCACAATAAACTTTTTAAAGCTTGCATTGTGGTTAGCATGAACCTTAGCTAAAGATTTTACTTTTGGTAGTAGTTGGCGTATATATTATATTGACCTTTGTTTAGGAAATTGACAGGCCTCTTAGGGTGTGGTGTGGGTTGTGTTTGTCGCATGGGCATGTATTTGATAAATATTTACTTGACTGGGACAGTCTGATAGGTCCATGTGACCTCTAACTGGTTCTTTGTTTCCTTATCTCTATCCGAGGTAATACTACGAACTTTGATATAAATATTAATAATAAATATTAATAATAGATTGGACAACGATATGATGGTGTAAAAGCAATGAAGAAATGTTTTAGAGGTGTTTAAGCTGTCGAAAATATCCAGCGGCGTTAGATGTTCATCACTGTTCACATTCATGTGAAGTACAACTCATTAAAAACTTTATGGCACATCGAATACAACTATATGCTATTTTAGATTGCCAAGGCCGACTACTATTTTAAAAGAAAAAAAGAAAAGATTTTCCTAGACACAAATGAAACAAAGCCCTCACGAATGGGCGACACAAGGTAGGTGGAAAATTTCGATGGATTGTTACGACCTAATGAAATTTTTAAAGCATTGTTGAAGCTTAAGAGGAGCATCAATGGATCAAGATATTAACCTTTTATAAAAAACTTAGATCTTTTCAAGTCTTTAAGCAAAAGCAAATTTGCTATAAGTTTATTTATTTATGTCTTTAAAACTTTTATTCTCAAACACTCTTTCATTATGTATTACATTGCATTCTCATAATTAGTGACAGCAACTGCTCTTGAATCATATTGGAAATGTGATGTTTGTTTAGAAGGGTTTTTCAAGCAAAGATCAACGAAACATTTTCAAACATTTTTAAAGTTGCAACAGAATTTTTTGATAATGAAGAAATTATAATGCCTCTTGTGAGAATCAATTTAAAATGAAAGATATAGGCAATTACAATTTATATTCTTGATGATTTTTCTAAACCAGTTAGAGAGCAAGTTCGCGAATCAAAGATCCATACTACTAAACTTTATAAAGTTACTTACTCCATCTACATCTATCTAAAATTTTGCTAATTTTGGAAATAAACGGATATGTGCAGTCATATTTAGATTGTTAAGGATTTTAGCATTTACCTCACTCAAAATGTGAAATCCAAAATAATATTTCACTACTCTGAAGGCTCACAAAGCAAACTTTTTCAATTCCATGAGAAGAAAATTTAGCAGAACTGGCTTTATAGCTTCCCAATATAAACGAAGGAAGTTATCAATCATTTTGTCGTTAAGAGATCAAAATTAATTTTATATGAATAAAATTAGCTTTTTTATTTTCAAATTATTATTAATGTTCCATTATTTTATTTCATATATATATATATAGTATACATATATATATATTATATATATATATATATATATTATTATTATATATATATATATATATATATATGTTATTATATATATATATATATATATATTATATATATGTTATATATATATATATATATATATATATATATATATATATATAGTATATATATATATATATATTCCAATTTCCAAATATCCTGAAATTCTTTTTGCTATTTATATATATATATATATATATATATATATATATATATATATATATTATATATATATATATATATATTTATATATATATATATATATATATATATATATATATATATATATATATATATATATATATATTATTATTACATATATATATATTCCTTTAATCTAAAACACCCCGAGCCTTTTTTGCTATCAGTCTCATAAGTATATTACATATATTATAAGAAGAGAGAGAGAGAGGTAGAGATATATATATATATATATATATATATATATATATATATATATAAAGATATATATATATATATATATATATATATATATATATCAAATATCAATATCATCATCATCACTCCATTTTCTTCCCAAGACTAAGAAAAGTGAAGTATGTATCTAGAAACAGAGTGCAAGTAGAAGAATACACGAAAGTCGAAAGAAAACCCAGCCTTACCGCCCCTTTATACCTTTCTTTTAGTGAGAACTCGTCGCATTCAGAAACCCCACTTTAAGAGCTTCACGGGACAAAGCGACGGACCCTCACTATGGCATCTCGTCAATGTGGGTTTAATCCCTTGGCCCAGGTGGGCCACAAATATAAACCTCACCAAACCCCGCCATTTACCACAACACTATTATGCACCATTCTTCCTGCCTCTGCCAAACTCACATTTCTCTCCTCCAGGCATTTCTTAACTGATCAATCTACTTTTTCCTCGGTCTCCCAGCCGTTCGATTCTGCACACCACCACTATACATCCGCTTAACCAACCGACTATCATCCATCCTTTCCACAGGATCAAACCATCTCAACGTACCTTCATTTATTCTCTAATTTACCCCACACCACATATTCTCTAATACGTTCATTTCTCATTTTTATCAATTCTTCTCACACCTAACACGCCCCTTTGCAAGATTGTCCATCTGAACCCATTTTTACTTTAGATCTATACCCTTATTCCAAACCATATTCTCATTACTATACGTTAACACAGGTAACAAACTATAGGTATATATATATATATATATATATATATATATATATATATATATATATATATATATATATATATATATATATATATATATATATATATATATATATATATGAGTATATATATATATATATAATTTTTCATATAAATAATTTTCTAGAGGGTGGAGTCGAGTCGGTAATTTTCAAAAGGGTGGAGTCGGAGTCGGAGTCGGAGTCGGTAATATTCAAGAGGTCAGAGTCGGAGTCGGTAGTAGGCAATTTTCAAAAGGGTGGAGCCGGAGTCGGAGTCGGAAATTTTGAACCGACCCACAAACCCCGCTGAGCCCTTACACTGACGATCTACTATAGTGAGGGTCCATCGCGGTCCCAGCTTTAGGGTGGATTTCTGACTGCGATGAGTTCCTACTAATTAATGGTACTGAGGGGCGGTAAGGCTGGGCTTTCTTTTCGACTTATGTCATGCTCTTCTACTGCTTTTCTTTCCGATGCTCGTCACGCACATTACTCCCATTCTTGGGAAAATAAAAGAAGATAAAGAAAGAAAGAAAGAAAGATATATATATATATATATATATAGAGTTATATATATATATATATATATATATATATATATATATATATATATATATATATATATATATATATATATTGGTTAAAACCAATTGTTTTTCTTCATCTATGCCCATTCTCTCTAGAAGGTATCATCTCATCGTCTGCCATAGTGACCTTGTCTTTACCGTATCTTAATCCCAATTTTTCTATTATCGACTCCTCCCTTCCCTTCATCAAATCATTTTCATTTTTTATTTCCTTAATTGTTTCAAAAGCTTCTACTCTTAGTCTTAATTTAATCTCTAATCCTGTATATCTTACATATTCTTTTTCTATGAGTAACCATGCTTTTACTTTTTCCTTCCACTCCTCGAAATTTTCCCATTCTTCTCCATAAACCGTGGGCATCCTGTTCTGGTATCTCTTCTACCTCTTTCAGTTATTTCCTTGTTTGAGTCAGGCATCTTCACTTTTTTGCTTCGTAGCTACGCTCTCTATTTTTAGTTCTCCCAACCTGGTAAAAATGAATATTTAAACCACTTAAACTCTACAATAATAGGAATTAAATGAAGCCTTTAAAACCCGATAAATTGAAATTTTTACTAAACCAAATTTCATGAACATTTACTTCCGTTTTTAAACACCTATCATTCAAAAACGTCTACCTCCACAAGAAATTAGAGCACTACACACAATTG
The DNA here is from genome assembly GCA_015478945.1 of Trachelipus rathkii. Taxonomy (NCBI): domain Eukaryota; kingdom Metazoa; phylum Arthropoda; class Malacostraca; order Isopoda; family Trachelipodidae; genus Trachelipus; species Trachelipus rathkii. Next base: position 15,099 of record JABUQX010077090.1, read on the forward strand.
TCATGGCAACAATTAATCCAATGGTAATACAGACTAAGTGACACTTTTCAATATTTAGCTCTCACAAGCTCTTAGTTTAGTCAAATGTCATTTTAAAGGAGTTATGAATGCAAAATAGTGACAGCCGTTACCTAGACTGTATTACTTTTGCATTTCTTGTCATTTCAATAGTTTGTATTGGAATTTCTTGTAGAAGACGTTTTTCGAATAGATGTTAAAAAGCGTTAGGCAATTTTAGCGAAATTAGGTGTAGATAAATGTTTATTTTTATGGAGTTACGAGAGCTAAAATAATATTGAGGAGTGTTACATTGACCATTATATTAATGTCTGATTATTGATGGTCTTGTAAAGTTGTTTTGGCTAGATTGAGGATGGGTACTACAAAGTTGACTCATGCATGCACATTTTTTTTTTTATAATAGACCTCCTTCTAGTTGTGTACACTGTAATTAGAGATTTACCTTGCAATATCTCTTCATCCAGTGTTCATCTTTTCGGGCTCATAGGCAACAATTAATACATACTTGTGATTCTTTCAATTAATTTTGATTTACTTAATATTTTTTTTCCTTTTTCGGGCAAATATTCTTAAAAAAATTTATATAAATTTTTTAGTTTATATAAATACGATTTGATTTTGAAATTCAATTACCTTAAATGCTGAAGATTTTGTGAACCCATTCATGAATTGGTTGAATTAAAATAGTTTCAAGAACAGTTGCAAAATTGTCTTCAAGGGTGGCTGCAGCGTCAAAGGAAACGAGCAATGAATCTTCCGAATTTTTGTGGAACCACCATGAATGATGAAAATGTTAAAAGATTAGAAATATACATAATATTTGTAATCTAAATGTCCATTTTTAAGAGGATGAGAGAGAGAAGCTTTAATGAGGACAGTCACTTAGACATATTGTTAGATTACTTATTGTCCTGTCAATTTTTAGATCTGCCAGAATTTCTAAAGTTTACATATTTGAAAGATATGTTGAAAAACTGGAAGTAAATTTTATTGTAATTTGGTGGTTAAATATTCATCTTTAGAAGATTCTCAGAGCTAAATATTGAGGCTGATCATCACTTGGCTCAGGGTTTCACTGTTGGATTACTCCTTCCTTCTGACAACTGTGTGAGTGCTCGGAATTCTTGAAGTTGATGATTTAAACAAGGTGTTCAAAGTTGAAAACAAATTTATATTGTAAATTATATCCCTTTACCAAATTAAAAAAATTTAATTCGACGGTACAACCTATCTATCACCTAAAAACTAATGTGTGGTCTATACAGTACAATAATAATTGACTAAACAACCCAAAAACAAGATGGTCTAAGACTTTAAGTGAATCGAATCAATATATAGCTTTCACATTCCTCTCTAAAAATCATAATTTAGCATATAAAGAATTCAATAAAAATATACCCCCTGTTTTTTAGCACTTATCACTCAAACACGCCGATTTCTAGAAGAAATTCGAACACTTCACACAATTAATAGGACAATAAATAATCCACTAATATGGTGTAAGTGAGACGTCTCAAAATTTAGCTCTCACAACCTCCTAAAAATGAAGAATTAAACCACCAAATTTCAATAGATTTACTTCCAGATTTTGAACACCTGCCATTCAAATACGTCATTGCACAAAAAATTCGAGTAACTACACACAACTAACAGGACAATAAATAATCCAATAGTAATACTGACTAACACTCCTCGACATTTAACCCTTACAACCCCTAAAAGTGGACATATGGTTTATTCAAGTTTCCATTTTCAAGGAATTGAAAGCTAAAACAAACTATATTACTTAAACTATATTACGGTTGGATTTCTTGTTCTCTTTTCAGTAGTTTATTACACTAGTTTCTAGTGAAAGTCGCCGTTTTTGAGAAATGTGTGAAAAACGAAGAAATTTTATTGAAATTAGGTGGGTAAATGTTCATTTTTACGGGGTTGGATGAGCTAAATATCGAGGCGTGCCACTTGGATCGTCTTACTGTTGGATTACTTATTGTATTTGTCCTATTGAGGCGTGTCACTTAGATCGTCTTACTGTTGGATTACTTTTTCTATCTACTATTATATTACTATCATTTTTTGTGTTGTCATCGAACTTCTTATGGAAGTCGCCGTTTTATTAGACATTTTTGAATGTTGGGTGTTCAAACACTGGATGGAAATTTCATTGAAAGTTAGTGTAATTAAATGTTACTTGCTAGAAGGGACGGAGATCTAAATATCGAGGAGTGTCAGAGAGACTGTTTTACTGTTGGATTAAATATCGTTTTGTCAAATGAATGTAGTGCTTGAAAATCTTGTTTTCAAAAAGTGTATTTCATTAATATTTCAGATCCTCTTTTCAAAATTACAATTTCATATTATAATGGTTTAGTGACATGCCATCCAACAATGTTATGGTCTAGTAACATGCCTCGTTATATAGCTCACACAACTCCCTAAAAATGGCACATTTCAATAAAAGTTTCTTCCAGTGGTTGAAAACCTATCATTCAGAAACGTAGACTATAAGTCGTCTAATAATAATCCATCCATATAAAAACTTTAATTCATAACAGTGCAAAAGCTAGTTAAAAATTTTAAAATATTTTACAATATAAAAGATATAGATTTGTGCTATGCGTAATATATATATATATATATATATATATATATATAGTATATATATATATATATATATATATGTATATATATATATATATATATATATATATATATATATATATATATATATATATATATATATATATATATATATATATATATAAATATATATATATATATATATATTATATATATATATATATATATATATATATATATATATATATATATATATATATATATATATATATATATATATATATATATATATATATATATATATGTTATATATATATATATATATATATATATATATATATATATATATATATATACAGGTATATATATATATATATATATATATATCAATTAATTAGGGGTAGGGAAAGAAACATACACCAGAAACTGAGTCATGCATATATTTGTAGGGCTATAAATTAGTGGTAGTGGGACCCCAACCCAGTTATATAGAGTATATATATATATATATATATATATATATATATATATATATATATATATATATATATATATATATATATATATATGTTATATATATCTTTCTCTTTCTTTCTCTTTCTTTCTCCCTCCTTGCCCCAAGATTGGGGGTAGGGCGAGCATCGGAAAAGAAAGCAGTAGAGAACATGACAAACGTCGAAAGAAAGCCCAGCCTTACTGCCCTCTGTACCATTAATTAGTGAGAGCTCGTCACAGACAGAAATCCACCCTAGAGCATCATAGGACCGTGACGGACCCTCACTATGGTAAATCGTCAATGTAAGTGGTTCATCCCTGGCCCAGGTGTGCCACAACCATGCCCCATACAAAAACCCCGCCATTCTCTCCTCATGCACCTTTTCGCCTCTGCCAAACTCATTTCTCTCCTTCGTATCTGTTCACCGACTCAATCCTTACCTTCTCTTCGGTCTCCTTGTCGGTCGGTCTCAACACACTCTCACCTCACTATACATCCGCTTAACCAACCTTCTATCTACTATTCATCCTTTCATGACCAAAACCATCTCAACATACTTATATTTATTCTCTCATTTACCCTTCTTCACACTCCTAACACCACTTCTAATACGTTCATTCCTCTTTATCAATCCTTCTCACACCTAGCACACCCTAAGATTGTCCATCTGAACACATTGAACTCTTATTCCACCTTTTATTCCAGACTATAGTCTCACTACCATACAATAAACAGGTATAAACATACCCTCATGTAAGACCCTAGCACACTAAGACTTATATATATATATATATATATATATATATATATAAATATATATATATATATATATATATATATATATATATATATATATATATATATATATATATATATATGATGAATGAAAGAGTGGAGGGTGCCCTGCTTCTTGTATGCTGATGATTTTGTTTTGGCGAATCTTGAAGAGAGTTTGAGAGGATTGGTGAAGGGTTTGAAAGTAAATGTAGATAAGAGGTTGTAGTAGAGGAGGAAAGTTAGATGGTGAGCAACTGGAACAAGTATCTGAGTTTAAAATATTTAGGATATATGTTGATGAAAAGGGAAACGAATGATGGCATTTTAGTAGGAAAAATATGAATGGTAGGAAGGTGGTTGGTGCAATTAAACCCTTGGTGGATGAAAGGACCAATCTTGAGGGTGGCTAGGGCTTTGGTGGTTGAGGGTATGTTGAGCACATCTATAATGTATAGTATGAAACTATGATTCAATAAAAGGACAGGATCTAAAGTACAAAGTGTTCAGATGGACAATCTTTAGGGTGTGTTAGGTGAGAACAATAAATGAGGAATGAACACATTAGGGAGTTGTGCTGTGTGAAGAAAGGGGTAAATGAGAGAATAAACGAGGGTACAATGACATTGTTTGGTCATATAGAAAGGATGGATAGTCAGTTGGTTAAGATGATGTATAGTGATGGGGCTGGGAATTTACGGGCTAGAGACCGAAGAAAAGTGGATTGAGTCATAAATGAATACCTGTAGGAGAGGAATGCGAGTTTGGCAGAGGCGAGAAGAAAGGTGCATAATAGGAGTGAATGGGGGGTTTTGTGAGAGGAGTATGGTTGTGGGCTTTGCCAGGAGATGAACCCAACATTGACGAGATACCACAGTGAGGGTCCATCGCAATCTCGTGAAACCTCAGGGTGGATTTTTCTGACTGATACAAGTTCTCACTTGTGTGTATAAAGGGGACGGTAAAAGAGGGGCTTCTTTTCGACTTGAGTCATGTTCTTCTACTACTATTCTTTTCCGGTGTATGCTACGCACCCCACCCCCAATCTGGGGGAGAGGAGGAGGATTTAATAATAATATATATATATATATATATATATATATATATATATATATATAAAATATAGATAGGTTAAAAATATATATATATATATATATATATATATATATATATATATATATATATATATATATATATATATATATATATATATATATGCTTATTTTAAATATGATTCAAATGTGCATTATATTAATATAAAAATATTTAATACATCTCACTTGATGTATATTCAATTTACATTTCATTAAATTCACTAAAACACTCATTAATAAATTATTCTTTATAAACGGCAAGTTTCTTGGAGAATTCCAGTAAAATTTCTGGATATTTAACAGATAAATCTCCCCATGAAGATGTTAATGTTACTTCGGAAGCTCGAGAAACAGCATACTGCATTGCTTCCTCTTTCAAAATATCAGCTTCATATTTGTGGCTTAATGCTAATAATTCAGAAACATTGTTAACAGTAATCGTTGAAGCTAGATGAAATTGGGTGCTTTTGAATAAATCCTTAATGTTGTGCCGCTTTGCTGCTACTAAAAGGGGCCGAGAGAGTTCTCCAAGACAGCTGCTTTTACCTGTAATAAAAATAAATATCATGGAGGAACTAAAAAAATCAATAAAAATTTTACTTGCATTAAAGCTATTCATAACGCTATGCAAAAAGAGTGGCAGAACACTCCATTATTTTTTTTTTTTTAAGAATTAATTGTTTAAAATTACCAAGAACCAATAAAACCAAATTTTCAAAAAAAATTGCTGTACCTACTACATTCCTCATACCATTCAGGCAAATCTCCATGTGAATTATCAAGTCATTAGTTCATTATTAATACCCTTATAATTTGGATTACTTAACTACAAAGATAATTTGAATGATACTGGGAAAATATGATATTAACATTGTATGGCAATTTATTTTGAACAGCAATCATCCATCACAGGTATACAAACAACTCATTTCGTGATAAAAAAAAAAAAACACACACACACACAGGGTATGCTATAAGTTTCTGCTCTTGCTGTGCTCTAGATATTTGAATTGATGTGACCAAATATTGTTTGCTGCTGATTTCAAATGTACTTATATTTTATACTTACATATGGAAATATTATTTCAAATGAGGTTCTCATAGTGCAGATAAGATTAAAAGTAAAAATTGAGGTTGCATAACCACTGTAATGGTTCCTTTTTGTAGTTAATCTATAAAAGGTACCAAACAAGGGAAAGGAAGTATAGAAACACCAAATATAAATTTATAAAACCAATCTGTAATGAAGGAAAACTACTAAAAAAAATAAGAGCCCCTTCAGAATCTGAGTTATGATGAGATATTCTGGTTGAGATAAAAAATATTTAAGACCTGATAGATCTTGATTATAATTAGATTTATGAATTTCTTGATACACCCGTGGTCAGTGAAACAAGTAGATTAATTAATATTGCTGCAGACATACTTAGCCTACGAAAAAAATCTAAAAACCCTTTCATAGTATTTTTAAATTAGAATTAAACATTTCAAATTCCACCTGTGTATATCCATAGTGTAAAAGTTCTTGAAGAACAGAAGTAGATATATTTAATTTGATAACTGTCAGTTCCTGTCTTGTCTCCACTTCTCATCATCAAATACTTTCTCGAGATTTTGTTTGATCAGAGAATAATGCCACATGGTGATCGGATGTCACCGTTTAAAGAAGAGGCAGCACTCTAACAGATGGGGTTTTAGTATTTTCCTTTAAAACTCTTAATTGAGGGGGACCTGGTTTCACATATGCAGATGGGGTTCCCCTTTATTGGAGAGAATGGAGCAAATGGTGACTGATGCTGTTTAAAGAAGAGCAGAAAGACTCTGCCTTTGATGGAGTTTTAGACATTTTCCTTTAAACTCTTAATTGAATGTGACTTGGCTTTATGAGAGGAAGATGGGGCCTCTTTATTGAGAGAATGGACAAAATGACAAACTGGCCCCACTTTCACTTTTCACATTAAGTGATGATGATCTAGGAAAAAAATGGGTCATTTGCATCTGATTTGCTTTTCTTGAAGGACTGTTAATAGCTTCACTCTTCTTCTTTGGTGTTACTGAATCAGATATTTTTCTTGATTTGTTTGGGGATAAAAATGATGGGGTATCGGTTCTTTTTGGCGTTTTACTTGCAGAAGTATTAGATGAAACTGTAAACAAGGGTTGCTTAGCAGGAGAAGAAATATATTTATCTATTATTGATGTAGTATGTGAAGAATTTGATTGACTTTGACTGTTAGTTAAAGCCGATTTATCTGTAAGATTAATATCCAGCTCAGAGTTTATAACATCATCGTTATCCTGCATAGACTCTTCTTGATACTCATGGTACTTGGACAATGAAAGAACTTTTCCAGTTTTTATTATATTAGAACGAGACTGTAAAACCGAAGCGTGAACAAAAAATTTTTGATTGCTACTTGATATTAAACAAGTGTCAAAATATTGAGGATTTTTAAATAAATCTTCCATGTTATGAATTAAATTATTTCTACCATCTATACATTTGGTCAAGACCTCAGCAGGAAAATTAAACTGAAGACAAAACTGAAGTCTATTATCCACAGCAAAATCATGTGAGAAAAGATTATGGTTATATTATATATAATAACGATAATATAAGGAAACACTCTAAATATTAAAAAAATGATACAATCAGATGGTTATGATATCTTAGTCACCCATTTAGGAGCTCTCCGTAATATTATAAAATTCTATAAAATAAAAAGTTTATTAAAGATAATGTGATCCACACCAACAACACCACTATATTAAAAAAACACCAATAAAGTAAAATAAAGTTGAAATCATAAAAGTTAACACTATATAAATTTACATCTGAGTATACAGTGTACATCAGACGTTTATATCTGATGAAAGAACATTAAATACTTCAATGACTGAGAATGTATATATATAAACATAAAAGTAAATTTAAATCTAACCATTCCCATCCACCATAGTCATTGCATACTTTAATACAAATAAATTACTTTAAGATATTTATTGATTTATATATAACAACAATTATAAATTTAATATATAATTAATAATAATTAAATACGTTTATTAAACTATATACCAAATATATTAAAAATATCAATCTACACTAAATATATCCTCCACAATACTCCATATCAATATCATACCTATTTTAACATTATATTATTATATTATTTATTCAATATAGATTATAATTGCTCCTTAATATTTCTAAATTAAATTATAATTAATATTAATATACAATCCTCAATTATACTCAGTATATTATAATTAGTTACGCCTTACACAATTATCCAATCCTCTGCCTCGTCGCACCGCACCCAGTATACCCTTAGGCCTGTATCTACAAGCGAATCTCAACTCCTCTAACTCGGATTTAATTAAATACCACTATAACCTATATTCTCATCAATGCCAATCCTTTTATAGAGTGCGAGTCAATGTGCCCTAAACGTAAACAATTAAATAGCGTCACCTCGTAAATAAAAACACAACGTATCATCACGAAAATACATCGACCACTGTTCATAAATTAATCGGAATGCGTATAAAAAATGTAGACAAAGACCAAAATTCTTCTTTTTCATCTCTCAAATATAATATATATGTAGATACTGCATTATACAGCTTAAACACTGTTACACTTCAAACTAAACAAAAACAAAGATTACTCTCAAAGCTATATTTTGGAAACATATCATCCCTTACCCATCCACATATCCATATACACATAACAGAGGAATGTCCATATTAATCTCCTACCAATACATCAATTACTATAGGAGCAATAGATATCATGACTAATAAACACAGAACATACAAAATCGAGAATTAATGTCGATTGGAGCATTTCCTCATATTCTCCTAACATGATTCCGTACAAAGCACCGTAGTAGAGGAGAAAGGGAGGAAAACAGAACAATAGAATAATAAACAATCAAAGCATTTCTACACAAAAAGGACTTCTACATGGAAATCACAACCCTCACATTATAATATATAAATGAAACCAATTAGATAATAAACGCTATTGAAACTACAAACATAAATTATACATTAAGAAACACACACACTATAGAATCACTAAACCCCCATCCAAATCAGATAAATATCACACACGACTAGTCACTGTCCATAATCAACACCTAAAAATAATACACACCATTTACGACTCAACATCAAATATGAAAAATCTCACAACCGAACCACAACATAATAAATACAATCTACAATATCAATATTACTTAAAATACATCTCTCTCAAAACACATCCGAAAACAAACTAACCAAACTACACCATGGTCCCTCCACCTCGCCGCCCGCTCCTTCTCACCTCGCTGCCCCCTCCACCTCCTCGCAACCTCCGGCGCTACCGATTGTGTCGTAGCTTGTCGTATATATGCTTTATAACAAGACGTGAATCATCAATATAATTCGGAAAGTTTATTTGAGACTGTATTGGCTGGTGACGCTTCACTTTCTGCCGATAAGGTGGGAGCTGTATAATTCGCGATGGGATAAGCAAAAGTTACAATCCCTATCATTCAACAAAGAATACATTCTACTCCTACAAAAAATCCCCTACTCGGTCTACCTTGATATACGTGATTGATTCTCCTGAGCCCAACATTCAGGCTTCGAAGCACAAGCGAGATAATCAGGGTGGAAAAAATACAATCAATTCAACATCCATTATAATACACACCCTATGCCTCACCTGTTATCCATCATATTCAGATAGAGTAAATCAACTTGCAAGAGGAATACTAAACACACAAAGAACGAGAACAAGAGCAACAACAACTCTTAACATATTAAAAACAGACACTACATTCTATCAATTGTTATTGATCCTGTACCTACTAGACCAAATACCTTCATGGACCTCTTTGTCACACATATATCTCTATAAGGAACTATCTGTGAAAAAATACTAGAATCACTCTTCTCCATACTTTATTCGCTCTGAATGGTCTAGTGATTAATACTCCAACTAGAAAAGGTCAATAGCTCATTCGGCTCTTAGTATTTCCGTACTACACTCAAACCAATGGGACGAACCTTCTACATTCACTCAATATACTCTCACATCTCCTCTACTTCTCATGGTAATCTCCTCTACCAGGATGTGATTACATTTGAACGGGCGTAGTCAATGGAGCTACCTGAAAGTCTATGAGAAGTAATGGAAAAAGGCGGGTCTGGCCTGTACAAACCACAAATAAAACTAATAATATATAACCCCAGCATTATACAAGGAATTTAAAGACCATAACAACTCATTACCATGAATAAAACAATACTTCAATACCCTTGAAGGAAGGGGATGTAAGTGGCCTGATGGAAAGATAACCAATCTGCTCAATCTTACAGTCAACTAGAATATGGACGTTCTGAGAACTAAACATATTATCGAAATATAGCTTTTCACTTGAATAATTCCATACTAAAGATCTGTTAGAAAAACTTTCTTCAACTCTTCACTTCTAAGAGAGGATGGAAGTTTTTTTTCCTTTCTTTCCGATAGCCAGTCCGGCTTTCTGCGCTCGAGGTCTAATGGCGGATATACTTTCCTTTTTTAACGTATTTATGAGTTTCCGCCTAATTAGGAACTCGGGAGACTTGCGGTATATAAGGTGTGCGAATTTATGAAACATATCCAATAAAGAACATATGTGACTTGAGGATATGGCTAAACAGTACACTCGCTCTACGCAAGGCTACCCATCCTTATGGGTTTCCGTTTCGCACCTTTTCTTTGGTAATGTCCTTACTTTCTTATTACAAATCAGTTTCAGGAATATCCAGCTGGATAATGGTGATGCGGGAGAAACTTCAGCTCTCTGTTAATGTACATTAGTGAGATTATGGTCCTCAATGGTTCGTCTTATCTCTACTTTATTCCTTACTTTTCTTAAGGATCTTTGCTTACCTGCACACAAATTATCCACGTCATATTGCCGATGAATTCTAACTCCTATCATTTCTTCAAACATTCATATTCGAACTAATTGGCTGCTCCTATCGGTATTACATCTAGGAAATTGTCCCTATATCGGTCTTAAGTATTATTCCGATAACTAGCGTAGATTCTACAGCATGATCTATGGAGCGTGAATGAGAAATTTACCTGGTGTAGGCGTCGTGTCTGATAATTCTAGTGAATACAAATATCAGGTTTAAAATCTTATAACAAATCTACCTGATCTCTAGATAGTACATCCATATCTTAAATTAATCTACCTTATCTCTTTCAGACGGGTTCTCTTCGTCATCTCCTGTTCGACTTCAAAGAGAATTATATAAAACTCCATCTATGCAAATCTAACATAATTAAACAACAGAAAAAATGTGGCAATACCTCACATCACAACGGTACTAGGGCGGCCTTCATAAAGAAACTGGGAGTTTGACTATAGATAATACTGACGGACAGACTCTTTTTTATTCTACTACAGTATTACTCCAGCTAGATACCAGGGAGCTAGGTCATCAATTCACGATTCTACTTGTAGATGGGAAAGTTAACTGCTCCTCCAAATACTGGGGGAGCTCTGGTTTTTTATCACCCCAGAGCTTATTTTCAGTGACGATAGGTAAGAGTCAAGTACAAACGGCCAGAAAAGACAAAGACTTATAAACTTCTGTACAATATCATCCAGTTCACTTAGACCCTCTTATTTTTTGCAGCGCAAAAGAAAAAACGATATTTGGTGCTTAATCATACATTTTATATATTAAAGTTGACTACTAATACCGTCCGAGAGCCCAGGAAAAGTGTACTCCAAGGATAATTACCACTTAGCGTACCGACAATACTTACAGACGCGTCTCGTTAAGCACTAAGTGGTGTGCTGTAGTCTTTCACAATAGAGATAGATATTGTGTCGGATAATTAATAACTCCAGTGGTAGGTTCGCTGCGAGGTGCTTACCTTTTTCGCTGAACCACTTCAGATTAACTGTTCAATAGAGAATTTCTCTTCCATCTTACTGTACTCTTATCTGAACCTGAATTAAAAATTATAATCAATCACTTTATAAAGCCTGCTCGACCTGTAGCTAATCTGCGTTAATTTGCGCTCAGAGGTGAGTAATTTTGTAGTGTTTAACAACAACCCCTGTCCTTGAATATGGATCCTGATCCATTGCAGTTCATGGATGAATCAAACTATGTATAAAATATAAATAGTATAATATATAAATATATAATAATATATATATATATACTATATATAATAAATATATATAAAGTATAATATATTAATATAATATAATAATTTATATACTCATTTATATTTAATAGAGGAAGAGAGAAAAGAGTTAAGAGAGAAGAGAAGAGAAATTGTAAAAATAAAGTACGAGGAACAAGTGACAAGGAAATACTTTACTCAAAGAAAATATCCGTAAAAATGGTGATTAATGCCACGCAACGTAAGAGTATCCTTAATGTAATTATGATTAGAGAATACACATTTAAGATACATAGCATGATAGGTTGAACACTAACCTTTGAATGATTTTGGGATGAAGGACGCAGTAATTATACCCGACCTACTTCGACAGATTCGCATACAGAATCTCAATATAAAAGGAAGTATTAGTGCGGAAGATTAGCGCTTTATTAACAAATTTTCAAAAACAGCATCATTCTCATAGGTGAAATTTTAAACGAAATAGATGTCGATCAGCTGGTCTAGGATACGCTCAATCGTCAAGGAGATTCTTTAAATCATAACGCTATCAACTAAAGAAAAGGAATTTCCTAATAAGAGCACCGGTATTCTAACTTCAGCAACGTTGCGGCCACACAAAGAATGCACCATCCCCAGAACGGGTTGTAACCATTTTCTAGTAGCATGCACCCTTATTGATGTATGCAATCACGCGAGGAAATTTCGCTCGCGGTGACAAACAAAAAAAAAAAAGAATAAAAAAAAAAAATCAAAAAAAAGATATACTAACAGTGAAGTGAAAATGATCTCTTTATCTCAAGCATAACGCCTAGGCAATATGCTATCTGATTCTATCTCTAGTGGACGTGTGTGCTTTCCCACAGCAAAATAAAACTCCATAGAATTTAGTAAGAGAAAAAATTGAAAACAGACATAACGCGAAATTTCGGATAAGTGGCTTGTGTATAGGAACGAATTGGATGATAAGTTCATATTAGATGGTCTGATGAATAAACGAATATTGACAATCTCAATTCACGCTTCGAAGGAATCACACCAAAGGAACTCATCGAAAAAAACTGAAGAGACATACTTATCAAGAGAGCAAAAGATAATTTAAATTGCCAAATTCTCGCTCCAACAGAGGGAAGTTAATGAACGCGTCTACGAATAACACTCGAGGAGTCGCTTGCTACAAGAACGAGATAAATCTTATGTGTGAGCATGCACACAAAATGGGCCAAGATTTCCAAAATTATTATCAGTGTCTTGCAAGGCAAATTTTATCAGCCCCATCCCTATCAAGCGAGGCGAGCGTAATTTATATTATAGGTCAGGTGGAGAAGTATAAACACTCCACAAAAAGGAAAGGACTCGCCCCAGAATATACTAGTGAAAAGCTTATAAATGTTGATTGCAATCACAATTTAGGAGAGAGGTATTGTTGAGTAATGAAAATGATTGAAAATGAATATAGTTAAGATCTTAGAAGAGATAATTATTATTAGATTTATTAGTCATGTGACTCATTGATGAGACGTTTTTAATATATATCTCTCTTTTACCAGACTGCATATACATGGAGGGCTCTCGTTTCTTTCATATATTTGTATATTCTTGAGTATTATTGCGAAAAGTTAGTTAAAAAGAATCTATCTGTAGAATTGTATGGCACAACGTTAAAAGCATTAAAAAGCTTAAGTAGCCATAACAACATATTAGTTTAGAATACTAAACTGTGGAAAAATGGTGAAATGGATAGAAAAATAATTTTATTGAATAAAACATTCAGAAGAAAAATTAAAATAAAAGGTTTTAATAAATAATTTAATATTGCATTTATTTATTCGCTTAAAGATACTATTTTAATTTAATTAAACATAAGAATACTATAAGTACCTTAGAGCACAACCCCAAAGTATGAAATAAATGAACTAAAAAAGTATCTTGTGCGGTACATGGAATTCGAAATCCTGATGATGCACCTATTCAATGCTACACAAATCGCTGGTCAATCTATGATTTACTGTTGTAATTGTATGTACATTCAATGGAAGAAAGTCATATCCATGGAGTATCAGGTGATCAAGGTTACGGTATCTCGGCATCCTAAAAATAAAAAATAGCTATAGTCAGGAATATATCACGATCTCGAGGGATAACTTCGCGCTACCGGATTCCTAAGAGATGTCGTAGGTTTATCGCGGCATACATCCCTAGTTGGGTAAACGTGAAATTGGTATTAATATCAAATTCACCAATATGTCTTCAATAAAGAGTGAAATCTCTCAAAAAGACCGAAAACAGAACAAACAAAACAATATATACTCTTACAACCAAAAAATAATCACTAAGTATAAATGAAAAATAAAACTGATAAAAATACAATAATAAACTATTACTCAGCAATACTAATAAAAATAAAATAACATAAAAAAATTAAAATTAAATCTTACCTAATATAAACATTATTATAAATATAAATATAAACATAATATAAATTTAATCCTCCTCACTCAGAATAGTACTCAGATTAGTAGATGAGATAAAAAACATGAGTAAGCTAAAGAAGTAATAGAATAGATAGAAAAGATAGATAGAATAAGAATCTAGATGATAGGAATAAGAACATAGATGATAGACTAATAAGAATAGATACAATAGATTAAGATGAAGACATAAAATAAATAGATTGGAATAATAGAAGCCCCTTAGAGATTGTTTTTGGTACTACTCTTAGGATGCGGTAAGTTAGAGCCTTAAAAATAGATTTAGATGCGATACACTTAGATGAAACGAACATAATGGATAACAAGTAATGATATTAATAAACACAAATAAAACTATAATATATAGGCCAAATTTATTAGTTCTTAAAAACTTGCAAAGAAGACCTCCTAATTTCAGGTGCATATAATTTAGCAAAAAACTAAAAGAATAAATTAATAAATAATAATAAAAAAATACATAATAGACCAAATTGATAAAAACATATTGATTGAAGATGTTTTTATCATTTCAAGAGTAGTTGGCAGGAACTCTATGATTTGAAGGTTTTATATGGCGAAACAATTTAGAACAAGCAATAAATTAAAATTAAAAACCCCCACACTCTTTACTTCGCGAAATTGAACAATATCAATCTCAAATAGCGTTATTACAAAAAAAACAGTTCTAGCTTTGGACTGTTGTTCTTCTCCTGTGCGCATAAATTAAGAGAAGAAAAACACTCCAAAGAAGGACTTATTAAAGTGACCTGAATATAACCAGCAAAATTAAACGAAAGAACCTAATTAATGACAAATTTCATAACTCCCGCCATACTAACAAATCTCACATAGCTCCACCACATCATCAATCACATCACAACTTGATCAATTAATCCAGATGACCCCATACAACACTTTCACAAACATTCACAAAAATGAAAAAAACGGCTATACTAAATACTAATTTTCCACCTTGTGCATTCTATCGGGATAATAAACTCATTTAAATAGAAAAAACAGAGAAAAAAAGAAAAGACAAATACTATAAATAAAGTAAAAAAAATACCATATAGAATCCAACATACAAAAACTCCCGAAATATAGACTAGTATGGGATATGGAGTATAATTTCATCAAATAAAAAATATACAAAAAAAAAATGCTCGTAAATATATACTGTAACTTGGAACATATGTATTTAATATTTTAATTGTAATATTCCATAAGTTGGCAATTTAATCTTCTAGTCTCACTACGTTAAATATAAACACGTGCCATGATGCACTCTGTGAATAGAGGTTCTTCATTTTGACCATTTCCGAACAGCAATTTATGTGTACGTGATTCCGTAAACTTTACTCAAATAATAGTCTTCTTTCCCTTCTTTCATTCATTTGTCCCATGGACTTAGGAATTTTGGTGAATCTATCCTATATATTAAGATGGACGGACATTATAAATCCTCCACACATCATTCCCGGCAAGACAACTCACCAAAGTATGCATATAAAAGCTTACATATAATACCGTGAATAAAATCATATTAATATTAGGTATATATAAACTTACATAAGATATATTCAAGAATAACGTAATATAAGAAACTCTAAATCTTACTCACAATCTTCACCTAGTCACCTCACGTACTACTAACTATAAGTCTATAACTCCATCTAACCTAACTCATAAGTACACCCTTTATCATAACGTCTATGTATAGCAACTATCTTCCTACATGAGTAACTATGACCAACACCTTTCTAATCTACCATACTTTATTCCTGGTTTATTTGATAATACCCCCATCTGATCCCTCACGCCCATGAACAATTAATCAGGGTAGAAACCTCATATACTAGACAATTACATAAGTATGACATATAATACAGTATAAATTAAGCCACTCCTGGGAAATAAAATCATTGTTAAGAGTATATTAAATATTAGTAAACATTAACCAACCAATATATACTTCCATAAACCGAACTCACACACACACAATCGGATAACACGATACATCCTCACACTGAATCTCACATTAATCTATATCCCCACTCTTTAGATACGCTCACGTCATTTACTAATCTCACATACAATAATCAACATTCACCACTCTTAAGACTATGTCATTCATATACTTACTCAGCATTATTAACTATAGTGTATACGCGCACACTTATTAAGTTCAATTCAAGAACCGCTTGGGGGGACCGACGCGGCTCGCGAACAACTTAAGACTCTCATTTAAAATAAAACGTATTATTGCATCGGCCATCTATTCATTATAAAGAGTCATTACAAGAGGTGACTTAGTACTTCTTATATGCCGTAAGTTCACCACACTCTCAATTTCCAAAGTATCTGTGCGGAAGCCTTTCAAGCTCTGTACACGTCGACAGATGCATAGATTTCCTGTAATGTTATGCATTAGCGCAAGCGAGAATTGGAAAATGATAATATCGCTGTAAGAGAGGAAATTAGACATACAAGGGTCGTAGAATAGTTGGACAAGGGTTATATAAATAACTATTCAGTATGCATCTACTAAGAATAAAAAGACAGTAACAGAGTTATGAGAAAAAAATGATAAGACCTAATATGATATATGTAACGAAGACCCTAAACCAATGAGCCTATAAAAAATACGCGATATATATATGACCGTCACTCATATAGTCAGTAAATAAAACTGTACCAATTACTCATCACATACAAGCTCACACCCCTTGAGGTCACGACCTCCACAGCGGTAGAAACCCGTGGTAGGAGTAGTCAGGGATTAAAAACGACGCCAACCTATAAAACCTCAGCCTACCATTATACCGAAACCCTAACCTATGATGATAACACATACGCAAAAGCGGCTAAACTAACGCGTAATGAATCAAAATTGAACCATAGGATAATAATCAAGGGTCATAACACCATATAGGTAGGGTATTATAAGTAGCAACCAATAATGGGCTGCAGCACCCTTATATATAATAACTATATAACAATGGTTTACCCATTCCTGACAACGAAATAAACACTTTTCCAATTGTCATAATGAATAATAATAGTGAATAATAAATTAAATAAGAAAATAGAAACTAGAAAATAGAAAATGAACTACATAAAGGCCTATATTTATATACTCTATTAGTAGTTTATACGCACCATTTCAAAAGATTAGTGTTCACAAATAGGAAAATATTCTGACTATATATATTAAGGAATGATATAATAATGAATAATAAATAGATATTAATATAATAGAAAATAGGATTTATAAATTAATAATTAATTTAATGATTATTTAACAATAAAATAATATATTAATAAAAATAATACAAGAGTAAATAAAATAAAATAAAAAAACACGAAAGTAATATATATTCAAATAAAAAATACGAGATTAAATAAATATAAAATATAAATGAAATAATAAACCCTAAAATTAGTAAAATGGAAATAATAATAATAAAATACTTATGGAGCAATAGAGAATATTAAAAAAATATATTTAAATTTATAAATATAATAAACAAAATAATTACAAGAAGTAGAAACTAATTTTTTAAGACACATCAAAGAAATAAGATGAAAGAAGGAGCTAGATATAAATTTACAATAGCAATGCAAAATCATAAATAATCACAAAAATTAATATTACCATGATAAAGATAAAAATTAAACCCTTAATTAACCCTAAATAAACAAATTCATATTAAAGTTTAGTAATAATATCCACACAAAAAATTTCATCCCATTCTACTAAGATATATATATATAGTATTATAATATAAGATATAGATATAGATAAAAATAAATAATTAACATACCCAGAAATTAAAATAAAAATAAACTAGTTATTATTATTAAGTAATAAAACTTAGGATTATAATTAAATAAATAAATTCAATAATTTGAATATGTGGAAGAAAATGTACTATAAAAAAAAGATATCCTAAAAAACACTATTAAATTACTAAAATACAAATAAAACTACATACTATAAGATTGTGTAGAAAATATAATCATAATAAAAAAATAAATAGAGAAAGTAATATAAATATTATCAGAAATAAACTCTCACATAAAAATGCAAAGTAAACAGATTGATATATTAGCCAAAACTTAAAAAAATATAAAAAATCCTAATTTGCAAGGATAAACCAGACTAAACATAAAAGTTACCCATAAATTTAAATATATAATAGTATAATAATATTAAAATATAAATATAGATAGTAAAAAAATATATTACTATATTATTATTTATATTATTAATATAATTGATATTATATATAATAAATATGGTATAATATTTATTATATTAATAAAAAGATAATATATATTAAATTAAGAATATAAATATCTATAAATAAAACATAGTACTGATAAAATAATAGATTAATACATTGAATAGTTACTTAATTTTATACTTGCCGGAGCTGGAGCAATGCATTTCATATCACATTTACAAGTACTACCATTTACAGAAAACCTACTATCACTCCTAATTATATCCATACCAGTTTTAAACACATATATAACCATAAAATACAAAAAAAATTGCGGACTAATATCTTTAACTTCGCTATTTCTGCAGTGCATTCCGTATTTGTTCTACCCAAGCCTTTTACTAAAAAATATCGAAAGGGTGTTTGAAATCACCTCGCAAACTTACGAAAATAATCACATATTATAACATTTCAACATGACTAATACCAAAATATCGCGATAAAAAGAATAAATTGTTATTAGGTTTTATGAATTTTCTCTCTTGAACACAAAAAATGTTCTTCTTTCTCCGAAAACAGGCGAAATACACAGGACAAAAAAAAAAGCGCAAAGGACAGAATGATACCTCAGTAAACCCACAACTACCCGAGATAAATAGTTAAAAAATTATTACCCTAAAAACTGATTACTCTTATCCTGTGCTTTATTAAATGCTTATGAAATAAGATACTTTTTCATTTCAAAGAGAGATAAAATCATAAAGATAAATTTGTTTTCTGACGCTGGCGTCTATCAGTAAAAATACCTTAGTACATACCTGTGAAAAAGATAGATATATCTTAGGTAGAAACACATAGAATTTTTCAAAAAAGAGGAAAGAAAAAACGACAACACCATTAGGCAGACTTAAACAAAAGGACAGATATTAATTCAGCATACTGTACAAATCAATAAGAAGGAATCCTTATAAAATCCACACTTATTTATCATGAGTTGACAAAATGTAAACAAACTATATGTGATCAATGTGATAGATGTACAATAGCACACATCCACCAATACACTGTCCACGGTCCACCATAGAAATTATATATCTATCCCCTTATAACACAATATTTTAAGTAGAAAAAAACAACCTGAGGTGTAGAATGGTAAGATATTAGGAGACGCACATTTGCGAAAGATGGGGAATATATTGGAGAGAAGTGTTTCAAGATACTTCCAACATTCTCTGAAGAAAAGTAATAAACACGAACCAAACAAATACGGTGGCTTATGTACGTAAACGAGCTCTAGCAAGTCCGTGGTGATCGCACTCGGACCTGTTCCTTCTAGGCGGGAATGAAGAAGGAATGTGTGCGGTGCCCTAACATGGTGACACAACAGAGACTTATATTTGCTGAACTATACCATATATACACCAGCACGTGGAGTGTTTTTTAACTTGGATTTTTACGCCGTAGAAGAGCACAAAATCATGAGTTTGGACTTATCAAATATATACGCTAGATAAATGCGTTGATCGATACATTTATGAATCAGGTATAAAGTTGAATTAGAACACAAAATATTTAAATCAAGGTGCTCTCTCTCGTTAATCATATCCATAACGTTAATAGGTATGAACGATCGCGGACAGCGGGAGTGGTGGTCGGTTTAAGGGGAACATAGGGCGATAAATAGACGACGAACATAATAGAAGGAAGGGGACGAACAGAGAGAAGGGGCTAATAAATAGTAGTATGAATAAAGAATAAATTAGATAAAAGTAACGATATGATAAGAAAAAAAAAGGCAAATAAAATGATAAAGAATAGCGGTAAAATATACCACTACAGGGACTCAATAAACAAATGTAACTAGTAGTATGTGACTAATACATCAGACGAATAGAGTAAAGCTATATCATAAAAGGACCAAAAGGTGAGTGAATAAATAATATTAAGAATTAAAAAATAAATGAAAAGAAAATAGTTATAGGGTGAATAGAACGCGTAATAGCCGCAACTGAGACGTAGATACGCGACCGGGTCACTTAAGATCACCGTAAAGTAGAGGAGGTGATGAGTCAAGTCAATACCACTCACGACACTACCATAAAGCACATAAAAAAGCGTAAGGGCCGGGAACCCGCCGTATAGGTAGTGGAAAGAATAGTACCACCCTAGGGCGTACCATACCGAAAGCCGGAACACCTACATCCGCCAGCGGCATGACACCGATATTTATAATAACGAGTCTAGATAGGCGAGAGATTAATAATAAATAATAAAAAAATAAGAGTTAGAAATGAACGACATTTTTATTATATACTTATAAATAATGATTACGGTAAAATAAAACCTAAACGCATATATAAGACATACCACAGCAACCACGAAAGTAACTGAATAATTTACTATATATATATAAGAGTAACTGTAAGAAATATAGGGGAATAAAATATAATATATCGATAAATAACAAAATATTACAATAACACTTAACGTAAAACAACAGCCGAAAAAAAATACATAATATAGAAAATAATATAGAAAGAAGAATAATATATAATATGGATAATATAGAATAATAAATAATATAATAAAACTAATATATATAATTACCGTATAACCGTATAAAGATAGTAGGCCTGTGTAGACAATTTCGGAAAACTCAAAAACAGATATTACATAAGAAAAGAAATATACAGTAATATAGTATAAGGTTCAATGAACAAATACTTATAAGGACAAATAAACAAAAATATAAGGAAATATATTAATTCTCGATACATAGAGAGATCTACACTTTTCCAGGAGGAAGCTAAATAATCAGATAGAGTAATCCGAGGCGAGGACTTGAGCGGCGTTTGCGCTCATGCGATTGAGAGTAACAGAGTGTGGAATACGAGCATATGGATAAATTTGCTCCAAAAAGACATATACTCTTTAGACGCGCCGTTTTATTAAAACGGAGAATAATTCGAGCACAGCACACATTTAGGCACTGATGAGAGTAAGAAGGCTTAAAAACAGAAAATTGAACATGTGACATAAAGCGGATCGCGGACTGTAGTGCGTGTTAAGTAGAACAAACCTCGTCTTAGTAGGCAAAGGTAAGAATACATATCGATAAGATCATGCCTAGTGCTGCGGTAGCCAATCAGGCGACGGCTCAGGTGGAAGGTAGGAGGAGGTAGAAGAATGGGAAGCAAAATAAGCAGTGGATATATAGAGGCACATTACACGGACTACTGTAAAGGAATACCGCGCCCTCTAGTAAATAATATGAGCGATAAAAGTGAGGTGAGCGTAGTGATGATAAGATACTAGGATAGGATAAGAATAGTACGAGCGATAAGCTAAAGGCGAAGAGCGTAATAACAATAAATAAAGAAACGTAAACAGGACGAATAGAGATGCAGGCGACGTATATATAAGTAGGTACTAAATAATATAACTACGCGGGTCATAAACGGCATAAGTAATACAAAAATGAGGAATAATATATAGCATATGTATTAATGAAATAATAGAGGAAACTCTTAAATTTGTTCGACGAGGAA
>JABUQX010077090.1:42500-57500 GCA_015478945.1 Trachelipus rathkii
ACTCTCTCAACCATCTAGTGTCGTCTCAGACTCTCGCAAAGGGAACACTGAACAGTCATATATGACAAAGAGTGCCTTAACTTTAACATCTCACTGAGGAATTGTTTACGAGTTGTTAGAAATTCTTTGGTTGCGATTTTGGAGGTCATACACTGCAGGAGGTCGTGTTTTTCTCTCGATATGTTGGGACTAGACCGTGTGTGTCATTATACCAGCAAGTAGCAGAAGTTTGTTAAATTTTGAAAATATTTGTGAATATCTTCAATATGCCGATGCCTCCAACCATTTTTCTCACTATATGATAGTCTTTGAAGAGAGAATCTTTCAGATCTTCTCTCTGTTTTAAGTTCTCGTGTCAAGTGGTTCTTTCTACCATTGGCCTCTCACTCCATACATGTATTTTCATTATAACTCTGCATATCTGCATACTCTTCTCACATACTGCGGTACTGTGTGTGTATCTACCTTCTACTTTTATGTTTTTTATTATACTTTATTTCAATTATCTTATATATTTATATTATATATATTTATTTATATGATTATATATATATTACTACCCCATCTCTATTTGGATAAAAGGGCTCTACTTGTGTTTGTACTACAATATATATAGTAGTAATAATTATAATATATATATAGGTGATAGGCATATATTATATATATATTAATATATTATATATTAATATATAATAATATTAATATATATTTATATTATACTTATATATATATATTATAATATTAATATTAATATATTATATATATATTATAATATTATATTAATATATATTTTTAATATATTAATAATTAATATATATTATATTAATTAATATATATATATTAATATATATAATATTAATTATTATATATAAATATTAATATATAAATATTTTTTATATATTAATTAAATATATATATATAATAATACATTATAACTTGTTATAATTATTATATGATTATGAGTCATTTACGTTTATATACACTATTAGTTAGTATGGCTCTCTGCTCAATACAGATAAATAATATTTAAATAATTTACTTACGCGCCACAACGTATCAGATTAATGAGACTAAATGGTATATATATATATATATATGTAATTGTATATGACTACACTATATTGTATATATATATATAATTTAAGTATTAGTATATAATAAAGGTAGGTAAATTGACGACGAATACTCTTAACTGTATATATAGAGAGAGTAGAAGATAGAATATATGATAGATATGATGATGAATTGAGAGTAGAATAGTGATATAGATAGAGATAAGTTCAGAGATATAGTAAAGAGATAATATATAGATAGTAGAGTGATGAATATAGTAATAATATAGATATAAGTAATAATTTATTTTTTTTATTATACTCATGATATTACTATAACTTTATCATTCATACCGGATATATATACGTCATCATATAGTAATATATCTGCTGGTTCTTCGCGCGCTCCAGATAAAAATCCGACGATTCTTTCATCTTAATTAAGGAAATATTTTAAGGTTTCTGCTTAACAATGAATAATAATAGTTTCATGTTGTATTCGTTTTCCTTGTGGGAATTTTATCCTATTATGTCACCAATGTCCCATCTTTTAATTAACTTCCATATTATTGTAAAACAGTTATTTATGATATCTTATACCCATTACCATCATTTACCCTTTTTTTGTAAAGACCAGTTTTTCTGAGCTCAAGATCTTCATTAATATTTAGTATATCATTGAATGATTCGAACACCAGCCTTCGAAAATAGAAAAGAGTGAGTGGTAAATAAGATAAAATATATCTCTATCTCTCCATAGGTTTTATGACTTATTTGGATAAAAATTCGCCACCAGGTAAATATTCAATTGGCCCGCAGGAGAAACGCTAAAGTCAAGCATCGGTATACTAGAAATGATCCATGGTTCTCTAGTACCATTTCTTATAATTGCACAGCCATTAAGATATAAGTAATCTCTCTAAACCTTCTGTTGTTCATCTCAGCTCAGTACGATAGCTCTCATAATTCGACTTAATAGCCCATAAGTAAACGACTATCTGCGTATGCATATCAAGTGTGGTTGTAATTAATCCTGGGAATGTGATAATTCTTATTTTAAGCTTTCTTGTCCAGATTTATTAAAGCACATAAAGCATTTACATCTTGTGGCTACTATCTGATGTCACATCTAGTGTCAACGATATATAATACATATCTCAGTTGATACTTTATTTCGTGATATTTTTTAACTCCCAGATAATAGCGAATATATTAAGATATATCTTCTTACATTTACTAATCTAACTAAATAATATATATATTATAAGCATAGAATTTAATAAAATATTAAAGGGAAATATAAATTATAATTAAATATATTATGTTTCGTAGGAGATATATAAATACAGTAGACATGCATAACTATAAATATATAGTTAAAAAAATGTATAAAATAATTTTTTTTAAAGTATTTTTTATTAATATGTATTATTATAGTTAAATTATTATATCTAATATATTAATATATATAAATACTCTAGTTTTGCATTTACTAATTTAATTTATAATTCAATTTACAGTGATTTAATTAAAATAATCATATATTTATACAAATATATTTCGTATCAATCTTCCTTTATCAAATTATAGTATATAAAGAAATTTAGTATATATATATGTGAGTGCAATTTAGACTGCTTTGCCTATAATCTTATTTTTATCTTTACCGTCCGAGACATTTAATATATATATATATATATAGTCATGTATATATATACTATATAGATTATAGAGTAAAGGATTTTAGAACTCTATTATATTATAAGTGCTAATAGTTTATAGGTGTTGCCCATATCCCGTATATAGCCCTAGCGTATTGGCATAATACATTAGTTATGCATCGTATATACGCATAATACGCGTATCTAATTGTGGCTCGCGACTCGCGTATTCAGATTTTTCACGTATATTAAAAATTAAATAGTCTTTTAGAATTATATATATATTATATATATCTATATATTAATATATATTAATATATATATATATATTTATATATATATATATATATATATATTAATATTAATATAAAGTATATCATATACATACATCTACTATCCCTGTTATTTTAGTATTTTTATAATATTAATAAATAATATTATTTTAATTTTAATATAAAGTTTATTCAAATAATAATTGTTTTAATTATCGACATATTATATAAAAAATCTAAATTAATAAAGAAATATTAAAAGATTGAAATTTTACTTTGAAATTAGTTTTATCTAATTTCAACAATTATCTGAATTTAAATTCTTAGTATATATATATATTCGATTACTAAGATATCTATGAATTTTTCATAATACCTATAAGGGTTTGTGCCATTAATAACGGATAATATTCCTCGTTTATATAAGGATATTCTCATACATCTTCAATATCATCATTTATAGTAAAATATTCTCACTCAGATTGTATTCTAATTTATAGGAATTTTATCTATATGATATATGGTATATATATAGTATAGGGGGTGGTGTGATGGTAGTAGGTGTTGAGGGACCATGGCTCATGTATTTGATATCAGAAATTTTACAGTAGGTCTATGTTATTTGAAATTTATTATATAGTGTAAACAAATTTCTTGGAGTAGTCATGTCACTCCCTTTATCTTTCCCACTCCATTGACCCCACTTTATGCTTTATTGGCTAGTGTCTCTCTGCCTTAGGGACTTATTTTTGTGATGATGTGTCTTGAGTTATCATCTTGGAATATTCATTGTTACCGCTTAATATCTAAGGTTTCTGACAGGGTATGACACGCATCTCTACTTCTAGCTACCTTCCTTTGGATTTCTTCGTCGTCAGTGTGTTGCTGTAGTGCCTTACTTCTGGGTTCGTATTTATCTTGATTTCCGAGATCGTTGTCCGCCTTATTTCTTCAGGCTATCTGCGTTGATGGGTAGTCAAACCTCTTTTACCTTGCTTGTCTCTATGTGTCTCGCTTTCTCGTTTGCGCGGAATTCTCTTTGTTATAGTTCTATTCCCTACCACACCTTTGACTTGCTATGTTTCCCTTACCTTTTTCTCCGATTCCTATAAAAAGATATATTTAGACCGGTCTTCCCCGGATAAGCTGGGACTTCAATACTCTTTTGTTTCACTCTAGCTAAACTGCTGGTGGAACAGCTGAAAACTCCCTGCTAATCTTATCCATTCTACCCTCATATTGCCAAATTGCTCTCGCATTAATTAGTAGGGATACTACTCTAGATTGTGGTTGTCCCTCATACGTTCCTCAGGTAATTTTCTATCTCTCCAATTTCTTTGTTACATCTAGTAATCATGAGGTGACTTGTGTAATATATTTTTTTTCAATCTCTCCTGGTCAGGGGCTGTAGCGGTGCCCCCCTCCCACTACCCTTCTTAAAGATATGTTTGAAATTTAATATTCTTTAAATTTAAAAATTTCCCTGAGAAAATCTTCAAATTCTCCCTCTCTACATACAACAACTCCCAAGACCTTCTCACTACTACCCATTCTGATTTGAGTTGGACCTCCTTTTTATAATGTACTACACCTCTCGTTTAGTACTAATACAACCATTATAACATCATATGAATTTGGAATAATTAAATTTTTCACTGATACATATAATATTTGTAGCAATTTTTTCTTGGCTAATTATTGTTTATGTATTATATTTTACTTCCTGTTCATATCATAGGAATTATCAATGTATAATTTGTAATCAATCTGAGTTTTGTAAGGTGTGTTAATTTCATATATAATATGAGTGTACCAGAAATATAATTTTACTGACTGATAGAGCGTGTTTGAAGATAGTGTTTTCTTGTTTTTCTATGTATTCTTTGCAATGAATTCTTGTGTAACTATCATTATTATACTCCTCGCGAGTTATTCGTCTTTCACCATTATATAAGTGATAATAATAATATAATGTTCACCTAACCAATAAGTAACTTTGGAAATACTAGTTTACTTCAGACAGGTGGAGTACAAGTGGAATCACTATGCGGAGTTTCCATGCATCACTATAAACTATTACGGAGCTAGCTTCTTAAGTGTGCGAGAGTAGACTGCCAAAGGCCTAAGAGACTAAATAAAGCTTGGCTTTATCAATCCAATTACTTTTAATTCCTCAAGCCAGAATCTTCAAAGCTTGGACCCTCTTTTTAGGCTGCTGAAGCGAGTTGATATTTGGTGCCCAATCTCTTTTACATATGGTATATGTTACAACGGGCAGGAAATAGAAGTAGCGTGGCTCGAAGAACATATATGGAATTACTCCAGACAATTAGCCTCAACCGAAATATTGCATTTGACCGAATATCTCGAACCCATCGTGGATCAAACAAGAGACGGGTCGCCTTACTGCTAACTAGACTTGCCACTCACAAACTTCACCCATAAGTGTGATCATTGTTGGTGACATCGATAAGAGTTTAGAAGACATCATTGCATGTTGTATGACTCCGGCCTATTACTTCTCTCTTCCTATAGTGTACTACTATTTTGTTCATATTCATAGATCATTTGACTAAATATCAGCCTCGTCAACCTAATAATTTTTCTAACAACTATTGCCGGAAAGTATTCAAGTCTTATATACAAATAATACATACTTAAAGTCTTCCTGGTTTTCATAAACAAAAGTCTAAACGTAGATTCCCTCCTACGGAAGATGACGTAGGGAAATATGCAAATTTAGTAACAAGGGACTCACTTAATTGCATTGAAGTAATAGTATTTAATGAAAAAATTTTACTTTTACTTTTTGTATGTTTTGTCTATCTAACGTTTTTAGTTCTTTTTTTGTTGCTTGATTTTAATTATGTGTGATTTTATTCTCCACGCAACTCCATTTTACTTAAGTGGCAAAAGAATGTAGTGACCGATGTTTAGTGCGTTCCTCATTATTATTGACAGACATATGAGTGGAAACGTGGTGAGTTTGGTATTGTGTTGCAATACATTGAGAATAAATATCTAAATACTCAATTGTAGATATCTTTGTTGATATATATATAATATATATAATATATTTATAATATATATA
Organism: Trachelipus rathkii; assembly: GCA_015478945.1. NCBI lineage: Eukaryota > Metazoa > Arthropoda > Malacostraca > Isopoda > Trachelipodidae > Trachelipus > Trachelipus rathkii. The sequence goes on from JABUQX010077090.1 coordinate 48,577, forward strand.
TATATATATATATTATATATATATATATTATATATACTAATATATATATATAAAGAATAAAGAATAATAAATAGAAATATAAATATCTATTTTTTTTAAATATCTTATTAATTTAGCTCTACATATATAATGAATTAATTAAACTGATATATTTAGTAGGATCAATTCTAAGTACCTAAGAAAAATTTGTTTAAAGGACTCGCCTGCACCTAAAAAATAGTTTTTAAGATCTCTTTAATATTGTCTATCGGGACGAAGAGTAGAACTATAACGGTTGAGGCAACCACTCACAATTCAGTCGGATATAGGTGTAATAAAATAATTGGGAATTCCTACGGTAGAGAGAACGCAGAGAGAGATAGGGGAGGGAGCGAGAGGGGCCATGGCCCCTAGACGAAATTTTATGAGGACACTAGAGACATTTGATTAGAAGAGTCTATATGAGACCGTTTATAATATAAAGTCCCAAGGTTGAATTATATATATGTAGATATAGATATAGATATAGAATATAATATATATAATATATCATATATATATATGATTATATAGAAAATTAAGTGAATAATATATATATATTGATAGATAATATTTTTATTTTTACTGATCTTATTTACCCCGAATTACGCTCGAGTTCTTTATGTAATTCTTTTTTTTGTTTGTTTGAGTTTTGGTTGGTTGCCGTCCCAAAGAAGACATCTACATTTCTATGTATTATCCAAAAATAAAGGGACACTAATTGCGAGCAAAGGGAACAAGGTTTCGTCATTAGATAAAATGACCTATGGCCCTTTGAAGTGGGTACATAGCGTTTCCACTATTTATGGTGGTATGTGGTGCAAACGAAAAAGGAATCCCGTCGAAGTGAGCTGTATTTTTTTTCTTTGTGTATTGTCTTTTAACCCAACAGTTCATATAATTCTCTAGTGTAATCACTACCCTTAATCTTTAAGCATTTATTGGTAGGCATCGGAGCGTAGTTGGTTTGATGGACTAAAGTACAGCGAGCCTTCAGCTTTGCTCGCCGGGTGAGATAGCGTACTTTTCCGTTCTGTTTTTCTATGTTTTTTTTACCTTATTTTTTTTCGGCATAATCACAAGTCCCCTGGACTTAATCATCAAATATGATTGTTTTTCTTATCATCCTTGGTTCTTAAATATTCTTAAAGTACCTATTATACAAATAAAAGAAATAAATAACTTTTTCAATTAGTTTAAAATAACATATCCATATATTATAGTTATTATACTACGCGCTAATGTGCGTAGAATATAAATATGGAGGAAAGAAGCTATTCCGATTTTTCGCATAACGGGCGTGCTGCGGACGGTAAAAGAATGGACGGTTGAGAGGTGATCCTGCATGACTTTATATGCAACATCGAGATTCGATCAGAAGATGTGGTGGGCCAATCAAAACAAGTAGAGCAGTGGGCTTGATAACATTAGACTCTAATCAGACAGATCTAGGAGCGTACAATTCGGGTTGTTCGCTGAATAATTCGGGATAGTTAGATTTAGACGTAGTTGTTACAGGGCACTTAATCCATCAGCATGATTTCCCTTAATTACCACATCTCCTCCGGTATCTGTGACAGTCTCACAAATGAGCTTACCTGCAGGGGTTTTTTCTAACTGGTCCCTTGATGAGCGGAATGCAGCCCGGAGTGAGTGTTTCTCAGCTGCCTATTACATCCACACAATTTGTGCCTTTTCAACAAGTTCCAGTATCGCCTGGTGGTCAGCAACCATTTATAAGGCAAAACACTCAAACTAATCCTCAAAGTGCATTGCAGCAAAACCAAACTCAGGAGAACCCTTCCCTTATAACAAGAATATTAGAGCAAAATCAACAAACTTTGGGGTTACTCACACATATGATGCAAATGCTTATAAATCAACAGAAGCCTAAGAAAATGATTCCCGTGGGAAAATATTGTTTGGAGAATGGAGAACCCTTTCCGCAATTCTTGAATAGATTTGAGGAGTACACCCTTGCAACATATCCAAGTTCCACTGTTGATGGATGGTGAACTTATTTAGGCTTGCATTTGGAGGGTGATATAAAACAAGTCTATGATGTATTAATGAAAACAAATGCAAGTTATGCGAATATAAAAAAAGAACTAACTGACTGGTTTGGAGAATATTTAAAGAAACAAATGAAAAGTGATTAAAGCACATTTAATGCAGCACAAATTTTATCCACAGAGACTATCCCACTCTACGCTTTGCGGTTACAAGGACTATCAGAGAGAGTCTTTCCGGGATCTGACGTGAGTACCATGAAAGTGGTTAGAGAGACACTTATTAATAGCTTACCAAAACCTATACAGGACCAGGTGAATTCTCTTGCATTGGTTTAACTATCCATGGGAGGTGCTGTTCTTTCTTGGGATGGACTGGTCAAACTGATCGACCAAAATTTTCCTTGAAATGTCATCTCAACTACCGAAAAAGCAGTTGGGTCGTCGTCAGACCTACAAAATAAAAATTCTCCTATAGCCAGTCAACCAGAAGTCATAGATCTAACTCAGGTAGTTCCCTTCACGTCTCATCAGCCATCACATTATACTACTACATCACTGATTGGACCAGCGTGGACACTGCCATTGTCGCCTCCAGGAAATTCCTTGCCCAGTGTGTATTCTCAATCTCCTCAAACTCCCAAGGGTTTTTCATCAGTAGTTTCGAGACCAATGTGTTCTTATTCCTCAAATTCTGCTTATGTGCAAGCAGTCTTTCCAATTGCTCAACCTCCAAGAACACCACATTCGCCTAATCATACTCTTGTTCAAAATAAAAACAATTGCAGTAATGGTCAACAGCAAAGAACCCAAGAACGGGGTAGACCACCACAAAATAAGTCAATCTCTGAGTCCATGACACTGCAATTATTGTAAAAAGCCAGGACATGATGTTAGGGATTGTTGGTTGAGACCACACTGTCGGTTTTGTGGAAAAAGAGGACATGTTGAAAATGATTGCTTTGTGTTTAAAAACAAATGTATATGCTGTGAAGCAGACGGACACATAGTACAAGACTGTCCTATCTTCCTATCTTTCAAAATTTTCCAAATCTAATTTCTCCAAAATTAATTGAGGAACAAACCTCACTCCAAAATCCCTATGTATCCAACTTTGATGATCTAATTATCCAAATTAAACATATACAAAATCCTCCAGAGGAAACCTTATTGATTGGTGTATTTATTAAAGATTGTAATCAAAATATCCCATTAGAAGCGTTGGTAGATACTGGTGCTTCTCTAAGTCTCATTACAAATAAAACTTATAAGTTATTAGATGCTGAGAAATTTCTGTTACAAGCCACTCAATATACAGGAGTTTGTGGTATAGGCACATTTATTTTTCCTGTTCTAGGTGAAATTACTCTACAACTACAACTCTTGAATACTTTTACCACCTCCCCTAACACGTTTGTGGTGGTAGATGAACAGGTAACTGGTTATGATGTTATCTTCGGATATAATTTGTTGAGAAAGGATAATTTATTGCCGGATTTATCAACTAAAGAATTAATTATGAGGAATAAAGAGACCAACAATGTTACGGTAATAACCAAAGATATCCGGCTGTGGAAAGAAAACAATGCAGAAGAAAAAGTTACTATAAAGAAGGACATAACTATTCCCCCCTTATACTTGTGTTTTGGTTCCTATAAATACATATAGTCTTATAGTAGATACAGATTCTTTATTTTTGTTCACTCCCTATAAAACTAACCACTTTATAACCGATTATGCGGTTTTCCATATTCTGCAGATTCTGTTATTAAATTATATTGTTTTAATCCTTCTAAGAATCCAATTAATTTAAAACAAGGTTATTCTCCAGGTACTTTCTCCCTATTACAAAAGGAAAAATTAAATTATGGTTCTGTGAATACTGTGGAAATTACACAAAAGCCACAAGATACCTATGCAGAGTGGATGTTGGATAATTTAAGAAAAGCTTTTGAGTTGGATGAAACCAAATTATCAGAAGATCAAAAGGAGCAAGTTTTACAACTCTTAATAAAATATCCTGATGCTCTAAGTTTGGATGATGCACAAGTATCCTCAAATATTCTATAGACACTTTTGTAGACGACCCGGTGAGTGTGCCAGTTAGAAGACTCCAAGGTCCATCTTGTATGAAGTTGAGAAGGTTTGCAAACAATTAGAAGCTGATGGAATTATTCAAAGATCATACTCACCATACTCTGCACCTGTAGTTCCAATATGAAAACCCGATAGTACTATGAGATTATGTATCGATTACAGAAAATTAAACTCCATCACTAAACGAGATGCTTTTCACATTCCCAATTTAATCGATACATTATTCAGTTTACAAGGTATGCAGTATTTTTCCACTATTGATCTTATCAAGGGATATTACCAGGTGGAAATGGAGAAAGACAGTATCGAGAAAACAGCGTTTTCAACCCCTTTGGCCCATTGGGAGTTTCTTCGAATGCCCTTTGGATTGAAAAACGGTCCTGCTACATTCCAACGAGCAATGCGGTTAGCCTTGTGTCACATTCCTTGGCGAGATGTCATGGTGTATTTGGACAATGTTCTTATTATCAGCAACACATTTGAAAAGCATCTTTCTATACTTCAAGAGGTTTTAATAGCTTTTAGAGTGGCAGGATTAAAACTAAAACCGTCTAAAAATTATCTCCTAAGAACAGAAGTTAAGTTTTTGGGTCACATAATTTCTAGTCAAGGTTTAAAACCCTTAAAAAAGATTCTGAAGGCATTATGAAGTATCCTCAGCCTAAAACAGCATGCCAAGTTAGACAGTTCATGGGACTAGTCAATTTCTATCGTAGACATATTCCTAATTGTTCAATAATTGCTAAACCTTTATTTGATTTGCTAAAATATCCTAAAAATGTTCCATGGACCAAACTATGTCAACAGGCTTTTGAGGAACTTAAGAAACTTTTAACTTCTCCACCCCTGTTATCATATCCTGATAGATCTGATAACGCTGCTCCATTATTACTTCATACTGATGCTTCCGGAATTGGCGCTGGAGTATGTCTTAGTCAATTACAACAGAGTGAACGAAAACCCATTGCCTATATTTCCACTGTCTTCTCCAAAGCTCAAAGCGGTTATAGTACCACCGAGAGAGAACTTGCAGCTATTCAATGGGCCGTTAGGTCTCTTAAGCCTTTTCTGTATGGTATCAAAGTATTCATTTTTACAGACCATAAACCATTGTTGTTTTTACAAAGCATGCCCTTAGTTAATCAGAGAGTGGCGAGAACGTTAGACGAATTGAACGATATAAATTATGAATTGTGTTATATCCCCGGAAAAGAGAATATAGTGGCTGATGTGTTATCACGAACTCCATTTCAATTACCACCGGAACAAACAAATGAACTTCATTTGACAGACCCTCCGGAAGTGTTTAATGAAACAAAATTGTTTAGGTGGGGGAGATTCCTTGTTTAGGTGTTTCGCTCAATGTCTCTATTACAATCAGACATCGCACGCTCAAGTAAGAGCAGAAATTGTTGATGAGCTATTAGCCAATAGAACTAAGTATCCCTTGCCCACTGGAAAAACTAAAGAGGCTAATCAAGTGTTAAAACAGTTACAATTGTCAAGATACCCAGGACAATTACCTTTTGTCCATAGTATAGATGCCTTCACCAACCTCCATAAAACCAGAGTTTTGGTGTTATAGCAAAACACACACTTTGGGTTTTGGTGATCCAACCTATAAGGAAGTGTGTTATTTATTCTGAATAAGTGGCATCCACTATAATCTATTGGTTCCTATGAGGACTACACTACCTGACTCAGCAGAAGGGGCTTTGTTCACTATTGAATGTAAAGGGGATTCTGTAACCTCGAAAGAAATCTACATGATCATAGCAGAAACAGAAGTAGACGAAGAACGAACTACAGAACTAAATGATTTTCCAATTGAATGGTTTGATTCTGGTGGGGAGGAGGAAATTAAATATAAATTACCTAAATTGCTGTTTATTCGAAACATTTCCCTAATCAAAACATCACAAGATTCTGTGGAAATATTGATGGACCATATTGTACAATGTCAATTACAAGATCCTTTGTTAAAAAGATTGAAAAATTTTCTCTTAAGGCAACAATCATTTCTTGGTCCTTTAAAGGAATTTAAATTTGCTAAAAACTTTTTATCTGTGATACATGATCACATTATCCATAGAACTCGAAATGATCAATGTCATTATGTAGTGTCTTTTTCCTTTGTGGTGCATGTTGCTATAATTAACCACCATGAATTTGTACATGTAGGTCAAAGTAAACTCTATGCTCTATTGGAACGGATTATTTGGCATCCTAAATTGAGAAATATCTGTCGTGACATTTCTATGTCTTGTTATAAATGTCAACTAGCAAAAGTCTCTAATATATATCATGCTCCACCCACTCTAAAGATCAATACAAGATATCCATTTGAATTAGTAGCCGTTGACTTATTACAATTACCAAAATCTGCTAAAGGAAACAATTACGTTTTTGTTTTCATTGATCACTACAGTAAGTGGATAGCAGCAGTTCCTATCCGATCAAAACATACATCTCTAGTGACTGCGGCTTACGAAACATTTTTCCTTATTTGCAAATTATTTCTTCTAGATTATTGTCGGATAATGCTCGAGAGTTTAGGGGTCCCGAGTTTGAGACTCTTTTACAAACTACTAACATCAAACACATTTATGTAACTCCATATAATCCATCTTCTAATGGAATCATAGAAAGGGTGAACCGTACACTACTCCAGTATTTACGATTGTCATTGACACATCCTAGTCTTTAGGATCTACAAATACCACAAGTTGTCTTAATGTATAATCATTTTATTCATTCAGCCACTTCAAAGACTCCTTCAGAAATTTTATATCAAAAAGCACATAATAATCGACCCAGACTCCCTTGGACCAAATTTATTACCTATTGGAGAGAAGGTCATCAAAATTTTTCCCCTTTCTTACATGATCAACTTGAAGCATTTAAAGTACAATTGCCTGGGGATTTAACCTTGAATAAGTTTAAGGATCGGTACCAGGGGCCATTAAAAATAATAAAAGTAAATCCCAATGAGGTTACTTATATAGTAGAATCCCTGGAAACTAAGAGATTATATAGAGTCCATCATCGACAGTTAAAAAAGTGGTTTATTCCCCTTAAATATTTAAATGATAATTCCTTATTTAACGATCTTCTAAATAATAAAACTACAGTACCAGAGATCCCCGAGAACATGTCTAATATCCCAGAGGAACCATTAACTACAGCAAAAACATCATCCAATGTTGTAATTCAAGCTGATGAGATGAACTTGTGGGAGGATTCGGATGATGAAGATGATTCCTTGGGATTCCCGGATTCAAATGAAATAAAAAAACTTTCAAGAGTGATCTTATATAATATTAATAAAAGTCTTCTCCTACATCAACAAGTTATGGGAAACAAAGAAACAGTGACTATGCTCCCTTCTATTCTCTTACCTACTGTTCCTTTATCTTCTATGTCTTCTACTTCTTCTGTTTCTACCTATTCTCCTAGTCTTCCTAGTGAATAATCTTCATTTAATCTTGTAAATTTATTTACTTCACCTAGTTCTAATTATTCTAATCAAACTTTTCATTCCCCTAATTTTTCAAACTCTTCACTTCCCAATCTTTCTGATGTCTTCACTTATCTCTCCTTCACTTGACTCACCTTCTTTACTATCCTATACCCCCCTCTATATTACAGATCAAAGAAGCCAGCAAGGGATGATCCCTTATAGGAGTGCTAGAAGATTGTCATGTGAGGACTTAAAAGAAAAATTCTCCTTTATAAATTCTCCAATTTTTGGAGAAGCTTCTGAAATTAATAAGGAAGTTGCTCCTGAAGAAAACATAAATGACATATTAACACCACAATTAACAGTCCCTTCAAGAGGGAAGGTGGTACAGTGGGCATCTGAATTGGAGAAGGAGGATAGTCCTATTCAGGCAGGAGATCCAGGAGATTACATCGCTTCCAGAACAAGATTCAGAGGTTCTCAAAGTTCAATTAAAGTGCCATGGATACAACCCAGGATTTTGGAAAGAAAACGTTATCCACCTCACCAATAAATAAAGAAAAGTCTATTTTGATAAATTTTGTAAATAATAAAAATATAATATTAAATAAATAAATAAAGTCTCTTATGTGTTGCCTTATATTCCTTTTATTCGATATCCCGTTGTTTATAGTTTTCGAAAAGACAAAATAAAATATTTGATTTGCGTTCTTATAATTTATCCCAATAACATGATTATTAGCGATTAATAAGTATTAGATATTTATTAGTGAAATTCTTTCTCAACATATCCTAATATATATATTTATATCTTTTCATGTGCTGTTCTTGGGACATTCTTGGATCTCACATTTTGAGTCCACCTATGATTAGGCATTAAATAACCCAGGAAATCATAAAGTATCATTCTCTAGAGTTTTATTGCCAAGATTTGAGGATGTTCCAAGAGTAATAAATCGTGACATAGCACCTGATACTACGCATGTTTTGATATTCTCTATTTTCTGCATGGCTTATGATTTGTTTCAGTGGAAGCCCGCTCCTCCAAAGAGATCTAGAGATACTTATTTGGTATCACTTCCCAATGGGGATTTTAAGGCGGAGGATGCTATAATGCATATAAAGAAAATTATTAGAGAAGTGAGGGAACACTGACCAGAGGCCAAAGTTTATATCGTAATTCCCACTTTGCTGGATCTGCCTTATTATAATTATTATCGCCATATCGCTTTTGCCCCTCAAGAAGTACAACAGTGGTATACAGAGGAATTGCCGCATACATCCAACAAAGAACTCAATGAGGATTCAATAAAGGTCTATAATGAAATCAACAGATTACA
>JABUQX010077090.1:62500-68400 GCA_015478945.1 Trachelipus rathkii
AAATACACAGTAATAAGATAGAACATTTGTGGACACACTTCTAGGCAACTCAAGATTGCATCCCTGTACAACAATAATTGGTCAGTAAAATACATATATGGTGTGCCCTTGTGTAATTATTTTTAAAACAGAAATATATAACTTTTAAGGAATAATAAAATTGCAAATATAATATTCAATAACTTTTTATGTTTGTGTTATTTAAAAAAATTTCCATTTCCATTTTCCAAGTAAGTATTAACAAAGTCTTAGCTACTAGCTTTTATGTTTTAACATGATTACAATTTACAAGAAGATTCTTAAAGCTACATATAAAGAATAAAATAATGAAAGAAGAGACCTTAATATTAATCAGCGAAAATTAAAATAAAAAAAGCTATTAGTCAAATTTGAGTTGGTAATGATTCGAGAGATAGCATCAAATTCTGATGGTGTAAGTTTCACGTGTTGTCAGGCAAAAACTTCACTAGTATCTGGCCAGAGACTGTTCCTTTTTGGGGGTTTACATCTACCTAACTACACTAAAATAACGCTCTCTCTCGACGATGATGGAGAGGCTGATAATTATTCTGCCTGCAAGCACTAATCATAATGAAAACTTGAACTATTTTCATGCCACCCGCATGAAAAGGATCTCTTCTGGTAGGCAGCAATTCAAGTTTTCGTACGAGCTCATCTCATCTTTCACAGACTGCAAAATTTGAATTATCTCTTTGCTCCTTGATGACTGTCTCTTCATTTTTACGATGAGGTTCCTGGTGTGATGATTCCTTTGAAAAAAAGGTGAATGAGATGTCAATGCAATTTCGGGCATGAACTTATCACAGTCTAACATATCCAAATCCTCATCTTCAGTAGGTTCATTTGCTGAAAAGCACCATCGTCACTATGAGTGCTGTTGCCAGGGGTTGCAGATAAGGCGGCTGCCAACATTCTTCTGTCTCTTTTTTTTTTTTTTTTTTTTTCTTTTTTTCGTCAAGCGAGCAAGCTCCTCGGTTGGCTTTTTTAAAAATGCATTCCTTAGAAAGTGGTTCACCGTCAGAGGTGCGCCATTCTTGTGGGTTTCAGCTAGCTTAAGGAATCCAAGTTAGAGAAACCTTTTATTTATTTATTTTCTTAGCAGTTGTGCACCTCCGCTCACGGGCAGAACCCTATTTAAAAGGAGAGGGGGTTTTGAACGCCTCAAAAATCCATCTAACGGCAAATTAGCAGATGAGCACAGACGCAGGCTTTAAAGTGAGCGGATTAAATTTAGGAAACACCGATGATGGAAGAGAATTCCAGCAGAAAGGAGGTGGCAAGAAAGAAGAGCACTGCAGGAACCAGTCTGGAAGTTGACTGAACATCAACACAAAACTCATGTGCCGCCACAGCGACCCTGTGCTCGAAGGGCGTCGTAAAAGGTTGGTGTACGCGACGTTGATAGTTCTCGAGCACTTGCCTTGCTACAGTACCTATAGAAAAGGGATACAGCACCAACAGTCCGCGCTGCAAATATTAGAAGGGTCAAGTGAACTACTAGATAGTACATGGACGTTTAATAAGTCCTTTGGCCTTTGATCGCCACCCGCTATCCCAAAAGCCGGATGAAACCAGAGCCCACCGCCCCCCGAGATAAAATGACAGCAGTACTCCCATACTAAGGCGGTGAAACACTTGTATATGGTGGAGTAACTGAGGAAAGAGGAGAAAAAGTCTCGCACTCTAAACAGAACTCCCAGTTTATAGAAGCCTTCCAAGCAAACCACTGTGACTTTGAGGTTTTCCAAAACTTTTTTTTGCCCAAGGAATTTTATATGTCAAACAGGAAGAGACGAGAGATACCGTGCGAAGAGAGGATAGAAAAGTTAAGTGTCTTAGAGAGGAGAGAGAGAGAGAGAGAGAGAAGAGAGAGAGAGAGGAGAGAGAGAGAAGAGAGGAGAGAGAGAAGAGAGAGAGAAAGATGAGGAGAGAGGAGAGAGGAGAGAGAGAGAGAGAGAGAGAGAGGAGAGAGAGAGAGAGGGAGAGAGAGAGAGAGAGAGAGAGAGAGAGAGAGAGAGAGAGAGAGAAGAGAGAGAGGAGAGAGGAGAGAGAGAGAGAGAGAGAGATGAGAGAGAGAGAGAGAGAGAGAGAGAGAAGAGAGAGAGAGGGTAGAGAGGAGAGAGAAGAGAGAGAAGGAAGAGAGAGAGAGAAAAGGGATAAAGAAGAAAAAAAAAAAAAAAAGAACAGAAGGAGAGAAAGGAAGAGAAGAGAGAGATGAGAGAGAGAGAGGAGAGAGAAGAGAGAGAGAGAGAAGAGAGAGAGGAGAGAGAGAAGAGAGAGAGAGAAGAAGAGAGAACGAGAGAAGAGAGAGAGAGGAGAGAGGAGAGGAGAGAGAGAGAGAGAGGAAGAGAGAGAGAGAGAGAGGAAGAGAGAGGGGAGAGAGAGAGAGAGAAGAAGAGAGAGAAGGACGAGAGAGAGAGAGAGAGAGAGGAGGAGCAGAAGAGAGAGGAGAAGAGGAGGAGGAGAGAGAGAGAGAGAAGAGAGAGAGAGGAGAGAGAGAGAGAGAGAGAGAGAGAGGAGAGAGAAGAGATTGTGTAGAAGTTGGGTTTTTAACCCTTTCGACGCTCTCGGGACATGAGAACGACCCAACCCCTGAAATTCCTTTCAGATCAGCGAGAATGGAATCAGAGAAAGATTAAACGAGAGGCAATTCTAGAAGTAAAGAGAGAGCAGAAGCAGAATTGATATCAGTTGAAGAATGAAGGGTCAGAGTCATCGGTATATGAGTTGGATAGAGTTAGACTTAGATGTGCAGGTGACGAAGATCATGATGGAAAAGCAGCGAAAAAAGTAGACATAAAGCAGGAAACCCGACCTGAGAACAGACCACTTATCGGAATCTGACAGATAAAAAAGAAGTCGCCCCATCAACAGAAGCCGACATTGAGCGAATTGAAAGAAAGCTAGACATAGGTGAGGTAAGCAAAGAGAAGAGAAACCAAAGGAGGTGAGTGCTTGGAGAGCATGAGACGGCGTGCCAAGCCCGCTTCAACATGCTTGGATAGTCGCGCCACCACCACCGAAGTTCCTGCTCCCCGTATGTTTCCGGAAGGGCGGAAAAACCATAAGAGATCTGTTTAAATGAAGTATAATCGCCAGTAGATTCTTCTGAGCACCTAAAGCCGTACATGGTAGATTAGAAAGAAGGAAAGGAGATTCCAGATGATCTAAGAAGGTGGAAGTTGAGAAGGGTTTCAAAGATCTTAGAAAGAATCACAATGAGAGCTATAGGGCGATAGTTAGATAGATCAGAGCAGCATCATTTTGTTCGGGAATGATTGGACAATTAGCGATATCGCTCCAAGCACTGAAGAAGAGTGCTAGTGATGAGGCATCAGAGATATAGTTTGATCAGGCGTGGAACGGGTCAGCACGGAAGCGACTTCTCAAAACTCGTGAAGGGAATGTCCATCCGTGCTATACCCGCTCTTCGCTAACGTTCATAGATGTTTGGATGTCATGCGCGCAATCAATATGTAATTTCAGGATTATACATGCGACACCTCAGAGGAGAAGGAGAAGGAGGAGGAATAGCACCGGAATCGTCCGAGGTTGAATTAGAGAAAATCAGGAGGCAAAGAGATGATTTGGCCTTGTTCAGTTGAAGTATTAAACAGATATCATCAGGGGAGCGATAGAGGAGGATATAGGATCTGATTTATCAGAAGTTGTAGAGGTGTTTTTGCAAGAAGGCGCGCCAGAGAGATTTGTCAGTAGGTCTAGAACCAGGAGATCCGCCGCATTTTCGTTTAAAATGAAAGTTCGTCTTTGGGGCTACTCGTCGAAGAGTATGCTCTGCAACGGAATTTTCTAGCTGAAGTGAAAAATTGGCGAAGAGGATGATTAGGAAAACGGAATTTTGTTCCACACCGATACAGGTACTGTCTCTAGCCTGAATGGACAGCGGAACAAGCACGATTGAACCATTGAAGTAGTAGGAGAAAAAGATTTAAAGTCCAAGAAAGGAACTGAACCTGCTGTCATCCCATTAACAAGTTACAGTTCCCCCTTATTTATCGGCAGAATTCGTGAAGCGTCTTGAGAAGAGTCACAAGCCAGCACTTCAGTTATAGTTAGCCGTAGAAGCAAGCATGTCCCGTCCCAACGATAATTCGGCCCCCGATCAAATGTGCCAGAAAAACCGCATAGGGCAAGGGATGGAGATTGGAGAGAAAAGTATTAAAATTAAGATATACAAGGTTGTGGTCAGATTACGAAGGAGCGAAGGTGGTGTACTTTTAGAGAGAAGGACTAAGGTGAAACATATGTCAAGTGTGTTCAAGAATCGGTTGGACGATCCGGAATGTGTGGTAGTATTTTAATCGCAGTTGCCCATATCGTTGAGGCAATACTGGATATCGGCTTCCTCCAACTAAATTAGTACGCGGAGAACCAACAATTCAGTTTTTGTGTACATTGACAATCCCACTAAATAAGGACCTCTCAGTATTCTGGATGAAGAAGATATAAAACAGAATCTCCGTGAGGAAGTAGGTAATGGTTTATCAAAAAAGGTATGAAAGGTATGTTAGTAGGAGAAACAAGTAGACCCCCTAAGAATAATCATAGTAGAAGGAAGAAAAAATTTTTAAGCCAACTAGAACATCGAAGGTTAGGGAATTTTCGAGATTTCTCAGGACGCTGTTATAGGAAGTGGTTTAAAATTATTTACAAGGCGGCCACCACATGACGTCCACCTTCACGAAATTATAAAATAAGTAAGTTGGAATATATTAAACGAGTTGACATGGGATGAATTCTACCAGCCACTCCTGGGTCTCAGAACAAGAGACCATAAAATTAGGTTTAGCAATTGAAAAAGGTAGTAAATTCCATGGATGGTAGGAGTATAGCGTCCCTGAGGAAAAAAAAAAAAAGCACGAAACTTAGCAGTTAAACAAGAGTAAAGGAGTTTGAAATTAGAGGAAAATTTATTAGCGAATAGTTAAAATTCATTATAAGGTTACAAAACAGTGGTACTTTCGGAAGCAAAAACAAAAGAAGAAGAACCAGAAAGTTTAAAAATAAAAACAAGGAGATCCCAAGTATAACAAGGGGGTTCACTGACATCGCGTGGTGAGCACTCACACGCTCCTCACGAAATTGTTGCGAAAAGAAAAAGTACTACTGGAAAAAAATAAAGATCTTAGACAATCTGTATAAATTATAATAAAATGGCTGTCCAATAGGTAATTTTTGGCGACTATATAAGACCGAAGGGTTGGCAGGAACGCTAAAAAAGATCTAAGTAAAAAGGAAAATCGAGGGAAAAAAAAACATAAACTTAGTTACTTGGTCAAAGCTAATCATAGGAGATCGACTAGAAATTTATTATTGAATCTAAAAGTTTTCTCCCGGACTTCTCCTCACACAAGTCTTCTTAATTTTTCACGGCTCCCAGAAAAAGTAGAAGACTACTCGGTCGGCCGCTAAGTTATCGGGCCATTTGTTAAAACCGATACCATCAAGAATGGCCGATACTACCGATAGACCTTGCTGCGATAATGAGACCGATAACCGATACTACCGGGGTCACAGATCCTAATTATATATGAATCTAAATAATTATATTAATATTAATTCTCCCGGGACACCTAGAAAAACTGATCAGTTATAATATTACTGAATGAAGAAAAAATAATTTTATTATTATAATTATTTTTAATGTAATTACTACATGCAAAATTAATTTTAAGGTGCTAATTTACATAATAAGTAATGTTGCTAGTCTATAAATTAAACAGGGAAACGTTCTGGAGGTGATGATTATAGTGTGATAGTGGGAGAATTATAAGATAAGCTTGCAATTATTGCAACAATAATTAGTGAATTAAATACATGCTTTCATATTGGGCAAAAAAATAGTGATGAGAGGAATC
>JABUQX010077091.1:5000-7500 GCA_015478945.1 Trachelipus rathkii
TATATAATATATATATATAATATATATATATATATATATATATATATATATGCTCGAATTGTTTCCCCATGAAACAAAAATAACGTCCCACTAATATATATATATATATATATATATAATAATAATAATATATATATATATATAATATATATGTAATAATAATAATAGCAATAATAATAATATATATATATATAATAATAATATATATATACATATATATGTATATAATAATATATGTAATAATAATATATATAATATATGTATATATATATATAATAATATGATTATGTATGTATGTATGTATATAATATATAATAATAATATGTAATAATGTATATATATCTTAATGACAGTAATATTAATATGTATATATGTATATATATATAATGACATAATAATAATATATATATAATAATATATATGTAATCTGCTATAACATGTATAGGCAATAATATGTAATAGCCAATATATATATATGTATAATAACATATAATAGCTAATAACTGCTGTAATAACAACCAACCAATAATAGTATATGTATATGTAATATGTAACAACAGCAACAATAATATGTATGTAACATATATATGTATAATAATAATAATATATAATAACAATAACTAACTATTTAACTAGCATATATCATAATATAATATAATAACCAATAATAATAACCATATATAATGCCGAATATGCATAGTAATATTAATATGTATGTAATATATAATAATATATAATATGTAATAATAATATGTAATATGTATGTAATATAATAATAATATGTAATATGTAATAATATTAATATTATAACCAACAATAATAATAATATAATATGTAATAATAATAATAATAACCAATAATAATAATAATAATATAATATTCAACTGTATATAATAATAATAATAATATGTATGTGTATGCTATGTAATATAATAATATGTATATGTGTATTATATATATATATATATGTAATAATAATAATAATATATATATATAATATATAATAATATATATAATAATAATATATATATATATATATGTAATAATAATAATAATAATATAATAATAATAATATATAGCAATAACATAATAACCAACCTATTAATATGGGCGTGTGACTGAACTATAACATACGATAAAAATAACATTTTTGATTTCAGCAAGTAATTTCATCGACAAAACTTTAAAAAAAAATTATTTTATTCTAATATTTATTAATAACACCTTAAATATTGAGTATAATCTTAGATTTGGCAAGCGTGCAAGCTGCGATTGACCTTGAATCCTGCATTAGTTGACGAGAGCAAAAAAGTTGCCAAATACCATTTTATTTTTACGCTTTGGAGAAAATGTTTTTTCTTTTATATCCTTTTTAGGGGTTCGAGCCGACGGAGGACAGAGGCCCGTCTCGTCCCCGGTAAACCGAGGAAACGACTCTATCCATCGCTAATTTTACCCGTCGGGCATTCGCGGTTATAAAAGAAAAAAAATTCAACATTTGGCAGCTTAGCGCTCCCTCCGACTACTCCTTTCTTCGTATTCTCAAAAAACCGTAATTTTCCAACATTTTTAACAAAATTTTTAATTTTTCAAAAGCGTTATTTTATTTTTATTTTTTTAATTTAAGGGGTAAAAATGTCTCCTGATTAATAAAATGATATTTATTTCGTATAGATTTTATAGTTATTTAGTTATATTGCTGGCATTCTTCGAGATGCTAACCATATATATATATATATATATATATATATATATATATATATATATATATATATATATATATATATATATAAAAACTATATATATATATCTTCACCTATATATATATATATATAAGATTTGATATAGGTCGATGCCAATACCCTTTGGGAGGCAATACCAATACTTAAGCAAAACTGTAATAACAAGGCAATATTATTTTAAATATATCGATGTTTATTATTATTATAATATTAATTAAAAATTGTAATTTATAAAGGAATAGTTGATTTTATTCTTTTATTTATATATATATATATATATATATATATATATATATATATATATATATATATATAGAGAGATAAAAAAATATATATATATATATATATATCTTCTTCATCTACCTTTATATATATAATATTTAATATATATATATATATATATATATATATATATATATATATATATATATATATATATATATATATATATTTATATATATATATATATGATTATATATATATAATAATATATATATAACAATAATAATATATATATATATATATATATATATATATATATATATATATATATATATATATATATATAAGATGATAATAATTTATTTAAGTATGAAACTGTAATAACATAGATATATTTATTTATATATATGTAATAATAAATATATAAAAATATATAATATATATAATATAATAATATATATATATATATATAATATATATAATATATATCATATATGCTCTACTAATGTACAAATATAATATATATATATATATAT
>JABUQX010077091.1:17500-20000 GCA_015478945.1 Trachelipus rathkii
AGTAGATCATGATCACTATTCAATTGTTTCGTTGTTTATCTTTCTACATAATACCTGTTAAAGATGTGAAGGAAAAAATTTGACAATAATGTTTCATAAGGACAACGAATTGTTGCTACCACTTTTGACACAAATAGTGACAGATGAAAGGTAGACGCAGATCCTTTTAAGTTATATATGAACAGTACTCCACGCCAAAGAAGAAGAGGCTCCTGAATAGTTGTAGTAAATATCAAGGAAAAAGAAATCATCTATTGATATTAAGGAAATAAAATATATCTTGATATGTTTGTTCTATTGGAAATCAGAAATGAGTAAGCAAAAGGAGATGGGAGTTAGAAAAATGAGGTTTAAGTAAAAACGCAGGTCATACTTGTTTTGAGTAACCCAAGTGTTTCAAAGCACGACTCCCCAAAGTTTTTACGAATAACGATCATATTCAGTGAATAGGAAAAAAATATGTGGATGTAATCTTGAAAGAATAAAACCAATATGAAAATCGGAATGCGACAAAGTTTAGGACCCAGTTGATGAATATATCCCTTTATATGAGACAAATATCAAAATACACTAATCATAAAATGTATTTCTCGTATAATATTTGAATTAAAGATCTTAAAAGTAGGGGTATAATGTTTTGCTGAAGCTGGAAGGGTTCAATATATAGTCTCTCTGAAATCAAAGTAAATACTCAAGTTTCAAACAACATTTGAAAATCTTAACCACAAGCACCTAATGTTTTTCTGTAGTGAGTCATAGATCTGTTTTCCCTTTTCCAGAAAGATGGTTTACATAATTCGATTCGATATGTAACCCAGTTACACAATTCTACAAAAATTAGCAAAATAGCATTAGAGACCTGTTTGTCTACTTATTTTTCATTTTCACAAACAGAAAATCGTCAATAACAATTCACCAATAAATTATTATTTATTATGTATAGTGTTTAAACATTATTTTTAAACAGTATCTATAAACAATTTTGTACTCTAAATTGACAGATATTATCTCCGCCATTCGATTTGGGCATGAACTGCCGCCATTTTTAATTTGTTAAAAGCTTTATTTAATAGCGGTTATTCCTACCTTTTTCGTTTTAATTTTATAATCTTTTATATTTATTATGTAATATTTTCATTCATTTGACAACTTCGCAAAACAAAAAGAGAATTTTATCGTAACATTATGAAATTTGCAAAAATAGATCGTTTCTAATGTTAACTCGTGCTAAGCACGAGTAGCACGAGTGTAGGAGTCTCCTCTATATATATATATATATATATATATATATATATATATATATATATATATATATATATATATATATATATATATATATATATATATATATATATATATATATATATATATATATATATATGCGTGTGTGTGTGGTGGTTATGTTATGTTAGGTTACGTCAGGACAAATTAAGCTGATTATGTTAGATTGCATATTCTAATTAATTGCGCATGCATGTAAATTGTTGTCTGTGAATTGTGGGGGGGGGCAGTGGATCCGATCCCTGTCTGTAAATTCGACAAGACTCGTTTTTAAAATAGTAAAAAATTTAGTCATAGAAAGAAAAAGGTTATAAAAAAAGTAAATAATTATGGCAATTTTTTTAAACATTTGTAGAAATCTATGCATGTTTCTTTTTTCTGGTTTAGATTTAAAATTAAATTTCCAAACATAATGAAAACACTTTTACATTTCTTTTAAACCAAAAATATTCAAATTATAAAATCAAGGTCCAATCTTGTACCTAACTGATACAAATTTTGCAAATTAATATGCCAATTTTCTGATTATTTTATGTCTTTTTAAAATTATCTAAAAAAAATTTTAAAACTGAACTCAAGTTCTGTGATTAAACTATACGTGGCAAAGTAAACTTTCTCTTGCTTGTTCATTAGCATTTGCAATTAGCTTCGACTCATTTTTTGCTTTGATGATTGTAATTGCAATGAGATTAATGACTGAATATCTAATTACATTTTTCAAATTGCTCAAATGGTGACAGGCTTCATGACATTAGGATTCTAACCTCATAAAGTTTATAATAATGATCAACTTAAAATTAAAGCGATTTATGGACTAAATATACTTGAGAGAGAGAGAGAGAGAGAGAGAGAGAGAGAGAGAGAGAGAGAGAGAGAGAGAGAGAGAAAGAGAGAAGAGAGAGAGAGAGAGAGAGAGAGAGAGAGAGAGAGAGAGAGAGAGAGAGAGAGAGAGAGAGAGAGAGAGAGAGAGAGAGAGAGAGAGAGAGAGAGAGAGAGAGAGAGAGAGAGAGAGAGAAACAGAGAGAGAGACAGAAACAGATAGACAGACAGACAGACAAATAGACTAAGCCAAAAGGAAAATTACATGGCTTAAGAAAATATTAATTCATAAGAGAATTCAGAACAAAATTGTTTTAAGAGGGACCGTGTCAGAGACATGTTTTAAAATTTATAAATCAATCATTAGTTGGAAAATAAGAATAAATAAAAGAAGTTAGGG
>JABUQX010077091.1:27500-37500 GCA_015478945.1 Trachelipus rathkii
ATCAATTTCTTCAGGTGAGTTTACTTGCGAGGTCTCTAATTCTACTTCTTCGTTCTCTTGTCGGAAATGCTGTAACAAGTAAGGAGGCGGATCTGCCCAAACTTTCAAATGTGAATAATGTGCTTTTATAGTTTTTCCTTCCCTTTCGATCATTCCCTCGGATACAACTTTGGTAACTACATAGGGCCCTGCAAATCTTTCTCCCAACTTCTTGTCTACTGACCTATCTACACTTATAATCTTCCTTTTAACTTTTACACCCACTGCATAGGGTAACCAATTAGGGTGTCCCTCTCTCCACTTTCCTTGTTCTTCTCTTGGGATGGGTAGCATCACTCCTCTTTCATGATGTTCCGTCATTAATTTCTCTGCTGGTGACATCCCCAGTTCAGTATGTTTTGTGTTATTATATGTCAACACCACTCTCGGCAGACAAATGTCCCAATCCAATTCTTCAGCTACTACATTCTTCACTAGCTCTGCAAACGTTCTATTGACACGCTCCACTGCCCCGTTACTTGATGGCTTATAAGGACTACTATAAATGTGGTCAATCCCGTAGTTCCTCAACATCTGTTCGAACTTCCGACTCCTAAACTCCACTCCATTATCAGTCAGTATCTTGTACGGTGCATGTATGAAACTTGGTAACATATGATATTCAAATGCATCTGATACACTTTTTGCTACCTTATTTTTCAGTGGCCTCACCATTGCCCATTTACTACAATGATCGATCGCAACCAGGCATGCTACATTTCCCAATCTCGTTTTTGGCATGGACATAACGTCCACAGCAACCATCTCAAATGGATTCTTCACTTCAATCTTCCAGATAGGTGGGTATACTACCGTATGCTCAATCTTCATTAGCTGGCACTTCGGGCAAGTCCTGCATACTTCCTGAACCACTGTGTCTATTTTTGGATGCCACACATACTTCACTAGTGCATCTAATAATTTGTCTCGTCCTATGTGCGCAAGATTTCTGTGTATGGTCACGCTTACATGTACAAGTTGTCTGAATCCCACCACTGCACTATAATAATTTGTTCCCAGTTTCTTCACTAAAATTCCTTGGTTTATGGCAAAATCCTCTCTGTACCGGTAAAATTCTTTTAAGAGATCGGTCTTCTCAATTTGTTGGCCATTTCTCACCCTCTCTCTCAAAGTTTTTATAGCTTCTGATCTACTTTGTAATTTCAAGATCTCCTCTGGCACTATTTCCATTAATTGACTACTGTTTCTGTTAACCGATACATTATTTACCGCCACCGTTGTTATAAACGTGTTACTCACATTCTCAGAATCTTCACCATGCGAAATTATTCCTTCACCAAAATCTAGAACTGCTTCAGTTTCTACAAGATAGTTCATGCCCAACAAGAGGCAAGCTGGGATATATTCATCTTTAACCACCACCAATGGCAATGTCACCTGTCGATATTTCGTGTTTATGGTGACTTCCACTGCTCTTGTACACTCCACCTCCCCGGTGCCCACACCATTAAGTATTACTTCCACTGGCCATTCTCGTCGTATGTGCCCAAATTGCGTAAGATCGTTTACGACGGCCTCCTGTATTAAACTGATCACTGCACCAGTATCTAAAAACGCACATTTTGTTACCTCCCCTATACACACTTCTTTCCAGGCAACCCCCTTCAAAATGTGGTTACAGCTCAGTCTTGAAATGTGACCTCTTTCCTTCATCAACAGATTTATCTCCAGTCCTTCACCATAATGGTGACTCAACAAGTTAGTTTCTTCATCCTCACTTGCTTCTTCTTCCTCTTGAGGATGTTCCCCATCGGTATCCTGTCCATCTTCTTGAAATTCTTCCTCGTTATCTGGAATGATTGGTATCTCTTCCGTCATGGTATTCCAATTTGTTGGACAGAATGTGCCATTGTCTTTTAAGGGATTAAAATGGTTTCCTCCCAGCACCTGCAAGTGCACATCCTCCAGGTGTTCTTCTTCTCTCATTTTGGGGCCAATATAAGCCACCGAACAGCATGTTCCATGATGGAGCCATATCTTTACTTTGAAAACATCGCTGGCTGCCAATAGTACTTCCGGTACGGGCTCTCTTCCAGGTTCTTTCAGTGCTCTTAAGTATTTTACTGTTTTTGCCCGTTTCTCTATCCCGTATAACCTCCTTTCCAAAATGAGCTTATCCAACAACACTTCCCGCAGGTTTCTAAAATTCCTTGGAACTCCTTCTAGATGGGCGTTATCTAAAACAATCTTTAGGCTTTGAAACAGGGAGTCTGCTCCTCCTGGAACTAATTTCACCAACAGTAATCCCTTTGGGAGTGCAAGGGGGTCAACGACTTCCGCTCTCTCCTCAATACTGCTGTGGCACCTGGACCAAGTGTCCGCAAACACATTTTCTTTGCCAGGATAATATTGAATTTCAAAACTATATTCGCTGAGATCATCCAAGACGCGTGCCAATTTACTGTCCACCAACTTCATTGTATCTAAATAGACCAATGGTCTATGATCAGTATAAAGAATGAAAGTCTGTCCCAACAGGAACGGTCTAAAACTTTTAATACCCCATCTTATAGCCAACAGTTCTCTTTCTATGGTCGACGCTCTTCTCTCACAAGCGCTAAATGAATGGGAATTATACGCAATTACCCTTCTTTCTCCATTCTGCTTTTGGCAAAGGCCAGCCCCCATACCAGTTCCACTAGCATCTACAAACAATTCTAACTTTTTCGCATGTGATGAAAAATCTGGGAACGCCAATTCTACTGAATCCTTCATCCGCCTTTTTAATTCTTCAAATGATTTAGTTCTTTCCGTCGTCCATTCGATCAAATCTTTTCTTTTTCCACCAGTTAGCACACTAAGAGGTGCCGCCACTTCTGAACAATTTCGAATGAATTTCCTCTGGAAGTTAATCATTCCAAGATATCTTCTTAATTCTCCAACATTCTTCGGCTTTTCTAATTTGTCAATTTGATTTACGTATTCCGGCAGCTTTCTTATACCGGTTCTGCCAATTATATGGCCTAAAAATTGAACTTCCTTTTGTACCCATTTACATTTACTCACTTTTATTTTTACATTGGCTTCACAAAACTTCTGAAGGACACGTTTTATTAAGGTTAGATGCTCATCGAATCCCTTCGAGATCAAAAGCACATCGTCTACATAAATTACGACTTTATCCCTACTAAACCCAGTTAATATTCGTTGCATTTCCCTCTGGAACGCAGCTGGCCCATTCTTGAGTCCAAAGCTCAATCTTTTAAACCTGTATTGTCCGCTTACTGTGGAAAATGCAGTATAGTCTTTGCTATCTTCCTCCAACTGCATCTGGTAATACCCCTTAACCAGGTCCATACTTGTAAAAACTATGTAAGCTCCGGCCCATCGAAGATCGATTCAGGCGACGTTGCGCCTGGAAAATCGGTCAGCCTCATCTGTAACGTTAAATTAAGTCTTCCGTACGTCTACGCAAAACGTCTGTACCATCTTTTTTTCTAATCGGAACTATAGGAAAACTCCACTCTGAAGCACAAGGTTCCACAATGTCTCTCAGACACAACTCCTTCACTTGACTTTCTATTTCATCATTCGTTCTCTGGTCGAACCTTCTTGCTCTTTGGTAAATTGGGGTGTCATCATGTAGTTTGATTTTGTATGGTGTCATCGATGTCCTGCTCACATCTGCATCACTTCTGCTAAATACCGATCGGTAGTCCCATAATGCTTCTGTTATCTTCTCACGATGTTCAGTTGTTAACTCTTCCATAAATTCTATTTCGTCACTCAATCTTTCTTTCGTCCACTCTTGTTCAATGACTGGTTGTTCCGGTGGCTCTTGTATTATAGTATTTACTGCACACGTTTTTGCTTCGAACTTTATCAAATCACCCTCATCCACCATCAAGTGTGCTGTGCCGAGGATCTCACCCTTCCCCAAATATGTTTTTCCGGCGGTCAATTTCTTCACCAACACTTCTCCTTGATTGTCTTTCCATTTCACTAATCCCGGCAGCATCCTGAATCTTTTATTATAACCCCTTTTATTCTTTTCTTCTTTGTTGTCGATCAATAATTCTTCCGAACGTTCGTTTTCCCAATCTGTACCAGTTCTTGGTGTGATCTGTTCCGACTTCCAACATGCTTTCACACGAACCCATCCATCCTCTATGATGGCTATACCTTCCACAACATAAACTGGGAGTGCAGTTACGACTCGAACACAATTTCCAAGGTCAGTTGGCAAATGTACATGCTCTATAATGCCCGTCTCACCATAACGCGTAAACGTCTTTTCTGCTACATTTAACTTGATCTGATTCTTTGTTAAGAAGGGCATCCCCAAGATGACACCTTCTTTCAGATACTTTACTACTAAAAACTCAAATCGACCGTACTCAATTCCGTCAATGGTCACTCTCAACGTAGCAGTTCTCTGGGATTCTGTGCAGTGAGATGGGTCCCCTATACCTCTCAATTTCATTAACCTACTGGTTATTTCTGGATTCGTGATCTCTTTTAATAAATTTTCTCCAATAATACAGTATTGTGATCCTGAATCCATTATGGCAAGCGTTTCCTTACTATCAAGCTGTATTTTAAACCGTAATAATGGGGTCAACTGGATACTGTCATCTCTACCATAATTATTCCTCCCATTAGTTCTATAAACCCCAGTTGTTACTTCATCTGCTGTTTCATCTATTGTCTTTCTTATTTTTGCTGGTCGCTGCTGTAAAGGGCTAAGGCCCGACGTCACAAACTCTCTTGCCTCCGGATTCAGTATTGACCGCTCTTGGTTAACCGGGATACTTGCTTGTGCTTCCCTTACTCTTGTTGGCTCCGGCTCACTCCCGTTGATGGCGGAGCGTTCTCGTTTCCCGAGACTCCTGGTTTTCTCTTCTTTTTTAGTTCTTCCCATTCTGCCTTCATAGGGCAAGACTCCCATAAATGCCCACCTTCATCGCACAAAAAACATTTGCGTTCGTCAACATAGAGAGCCCTTGCATTATTTTCAGTGCGTTCTCCACCACCTCTTTGCTCTCCTTGCTGACGTCTGTCCCTGCTCCTGGTCTTCATTCCACAATTGGCAATCGTGTGTTCACTGCTACCACACACCAAACACCACCCTCTAAACCTCCAGCAGTCTCTCTTTATGTGTCCTGTCCTATCACAGTGATAACACCTCCCACCTTGTTGCTCATACGGTCCAGTATTCCGGTCAGTGAATCCCTTATGTTCTTTTCCTTGGGAGGATACCGGTCTACCGTACCGTACTTGATCAGCATATGTTTGTCTTTCTTGTCTTTCTCCCTGTAACGTCGCCCATATTGGAATTGCGGCAGCTTCGGGTTCCTCATTTTCTTGTTCTTCCAGTTTGTCTTCCTCTTGAGCCCAAGTAACGACATCTTTCCATCTAATCTTTGTACTTTCTTTCTCCCCTCCCATCCGGACTTTAAATCTCCTAGCCATTTTTTTCGGCAAACATTCTACAAATTGTTTTTTTAGCATCTCCACGTCCCTTTGTTCCTCGCTTGTGGCTGCCTCATACGTCGTTTGTAACCTTAGGGCAAACTCTGCCAACTTCTCATTCCTCTTCATTTCTATTCTCCAAAACTCCCGTTGTAAATCTAAAATCTCATTATCTTTCTCCTCTTTACACCAACTTCTCAGTCTTGTCACTATCGTTGTATAACTCAATTTGGCCCGGTAGATGCTGTAATAGGTCCTCAACGATGGACCCTCCAAAAAGTTTCGCAACTCTACCGCCCAACGATTTTTATCTTTCCCTAGCTGTTCTCTGGCATATCTTTCATAATCTTCGATGAAAGCATCGAAGGTTTGAACTTTCTCCTTTCCATATTTTAAGGGCTTGACAGCCTTCACACTTGCCTTACTGAACGTTCTTAAAACCTCCAACAGTTCTCCAGCCAGAATAATAAGAACTCTATTTACTGCCATACTTGGCTCCATCCCCGTTTTCTCTAACTCGACCAGTCTCTTCAGCCACAGCTTTCCCCCTTTGTCCCGTTCGCTGTCTTCAACGTCTTCAACATGATCATTTTCTGTAGCCGAGCTCTCATCTACAGTATACTTTCTGGCTGTCCTTTTCTTCTTATTTCTTTTCTTTCTTGCTTGTTCTTGGTCACTTTCGTTGTTACCATCACTCCTACCTCTGAAAGCACTACCCTCTACTTCATCCGAAGTATCATTTCTGTATTTCAATTCATATCGTACATTCTGTTTCTCCTTTATGTATTTCTTCTTAGTTGTTCCGTGTCGCGTTCGGTCGTCCTGTTTTATGTTCAAGTTTTGTCCCAAATTAGGGCTAACTATTACTATTTCTGTCTCTTGTGGTTGACTTGTGCTCGCTTTTTTCATTTGTAATGCTTGGTGGAGACCCTGCACACTGTCTGCTATTCTGTTAAAGTCCAGTTCGTTCTTTTCCTCAGCTAATGACTCTTGTAGCATGGTCAGGAGTTCTATTGAACTCGGTTTCTTTTGAGGTTCGTCACCTTTAATTTCATCTTCGCTTCCCATCTTAAATTTTTTCTGAGGCGCAAAATATATGCAGAAAAAAAACAAAGTGGCAACGGCCAAAAAAATTTTTTTTTTATGATTTTTGTTTTTTTTTTAATTTTTTTATTTTTTTTTTTTTTTTTTTTTTTTTTTTTTTTTTTTTTTTTTTTTTTTTTTTTTTTTTTTTTAGCTCAGAACCCACCCACCGGTTCTTTCCCATTCAAAATAATCTTCTCCCCCACCTTGTAATATATATTCCCTTGTACTTAGCTTTTGTTTTTGACCTCTTGTAGTACTGCTGCTCTCAATCTGCTGTCGATCTTCCGTCCAAGAAAGTTACGAGCCACCAGTTGTAACCGTATGGTTGCTTCAAACCAAATGGTTTATAAATAAAAGAGTTCGTTCTTGGAAACGGAAGGTAGCTATCTTGAAAGACGATGAAAAACCACAGTTTATTTTACAATATATACATGAGAGCAGCTATAATCGTTGTTAAGCTCCAGTGAGGACTATATACAATATCTTTGTAAATTATTAAAGATTTAAATTAATCTACGTTGGGGATTTAATCGTTCCCTGGCGTCCCAGTCAAATGTCCACGATTTCGAAAGCCTGACACTCACAATCCGCTTTACGTCCTTACACGACCAGTTGCTTTGAATATTGAGTCTGGTTTCCGGTCTCACACTAGCACCCGAGTACGCAGGACTTTAATTAACTTGTTAATGATTTTCAACTGGAACTTTGATAATCTGCTTTCTTGTTCTCCGTAAAAATCACCTTTAATTTCCTCGTTGTTTTGGACGGACCTAACTTTACGTAAACTTCACATATAGAAGACGCGATTTAGCACAGATATTTCCCTTTCTTTTTCACAATATTTTAGTTGGTTTAGGGATTTCTTTAAATCACCCTATTGTAATATATATATATATATATATATAAACGTTTCGAGCAAGTAAAGAAGGAAGGTCGAGGAGGAAAGACAGAGATGAAACAGTTTAGCCAGGCAGGATACAGGCTCAGAAGCACAAGTTTTTGAGAAGCACAGAAGGATTACCGTCAGGGCCATTAGCCTTCTTAGTGTTAAAGCTGAGAGGAGTAGAGAGAGAGAGAGAGAGAGAGAGAGAGAGAGGAGAGAGAGAGAGAGAGAGAGCAGAGAGAAAGAGGGAGAGAGAGAGAGAGAGAGAGATCTTTGGAAGAATTATGATGTTAGGAATAACTCTGGAATCGTCCATCGTCACGACTGGAGTTAGAAGCAAAAGTTTGACAAAAGAGTTCATCTTTATACACACACACACAAAATATTATATGTATATATTATATATATATTATATATATATATATATTATATTTATATATATATTATATATAATATATATTATATATATTATATATAATATATATATATATTCATTATTTTTTAAATATTTCAAAAATTAAAATAATTCAATTATTACCTTTGTACAAGCGATAATGTTTACAAGAGGCGTGCATTGCTGATACTATATATATATATACTATATATAAATTTAATATTAATAATTAATTATTAAGTTATAAATTATATATATATTATATTTATATATATTATTATATATAATATATATATATATATATATATATATATATATATATTATATTTTATATAATAATATATATAATATATATATATATATATATATATATATTATATATATTATATATAATATATCTATATATATATATATATTATATATTATATATATATATATATATATTCAATTTTATAACATACATACGTACATACATACATTTCTGCCCCTGACCACCTTATTGGGAGGGGTCAACCGCCTCCAGAAAGGCCGGCACTGCTCTTGGCGATTCCAGGTCGAGAGGGAAGTTACGGAAGGTGGTACGGGGGGCGTCGAGGGCAGGGCACTCCAGAAGGAAGTGCTCCATTGTGTCCTGGGATATACGACATCTTGTGCAGATGGGGAAACTACGTTGGTCAAGTTTAAATCTGAATTTATATTGCATAAAATTTGGGTGGTGACCTGAATTTATGCTCCGGGCGAGGTTAATTTGGTCTCTTCTGGACAGTGATTCTTCTTTGTAGGGGAGATGTTTGGGATGGGGTGTTTAGTAGACTGTTATTGGGGTGTTTGTAGATATGTGTCAAGTTAATTTGTGTATGGATATGAGTGAGCCAAGACCTATTTGGGGGTGGGGGAGGAATGTTGTTGTAGATGTCATTATACAGTTTAGCTGGTGAGGAGGGGGGGGGATTTACTCTACTGTTCTGGGGGGGTTGGAGTATTTGGTGGCTGAGATGGGCTGGGGGTTGATGTGTTTTTCTGGAAAATTGGTGTCCTACCATCTTCAAGTTGGGTAAGGATGGGAAGGCAATATGTGTTCCTCGTCGTGGTAAATGCTGGATTGGGGGGTTGTTTTAGTATTCAGTGATTATTCTAAGGGCAGTGTTTTGTGTACTTGTAATTTGTTTAAGTTGGATTGTGATAGTGCTGGGAAACCATTGCGGGGGAGGCATAGTTTATATTTTTTCTGAGGAGTTGTTTGTAGTGTGGTAGGGTGTGTTTCTTGTCCGCTGAAGTTGTGTTGGGAGAGGGTTCGGAAGGTGTTTAATTTCCGTTGGGGTTTGAAGAAGTAATTCTGGGTCGATGGGGTGGGGAAAGCTCATATGTGTGTCGTAAGTGAGTCCTAATATTTTGGGGTTTTATTTAAGGGGAGGGGGTTATTGTTCAGGTAAACTATTGGATGGAATGTGGATTGGTGGCGGTCTGTGGTTAGGAGAGTGATGGAGGATTTAAGTGGGGAAGCTGTCATTCTATTGGTGAGTCAAGTTTCTAATAATTGTAGGTATTCTTTGGTGTGTTGGGTGCTGTATTTAAAAGTGGATGTTGGGAAATGAGACTGATGTTCGTCTGCGTAAGTAATTAGTTTTGTGGATTGGTTGGTTGGGGTGGGCATATCTGCTGTGAAGAGATTGAAGAGGAATGGAAAGAGAATGGCGCCCTGTGGTACGTCGTTTTGTAGTTTTATATATGAGTGTGAAAGAGGCGTGTTTTTTATGAAGGATTTGTCGTATTGATTCGTGAGGAAGTTCGAGAGCCACTTTTTAATTCGTGTTTTCCTTGACATATTAAATACATCATAAAATAATATGGTGACCGTGTCAAAGGCTTGTTAATGTCGATCTGGCTGTGAATATGGATCTGTGTGGATGGGGATTGGTTGAAGCCATTAATTATGATTGTGTGAGGGAAGTGAGGGGCTATTGTGTTGAATGATTGCCTTTAATCCGTGTTGGAAATTCTGGGAGGCGTGATGTTTGGGGATATTTTTGTTTAATATTTAGTTTCTTCTCGCAGTTGCTGTGGTGGAGAGGGAAGAGAGACTGGGGGATAGGAGCAGATGGGGAATTGGGTCTTTTTTGGGTTTTAAGTTTTTTGAGAGACATGAATGCTTGTTTTTCCAGATT